>JALLBH010000121.1:22136-51158 GCA_036940005.1 Skeletonema menzelii
TTGAAGAAGCTCGCTGTCGACTACATGCATCCTGAGGTTGGTGTTACCAGTGTTGATGGAGCTTGCTTCGGACGCAACTACTTCAACCGTGCTTCTGCGCCTGAGACTGAAATCGTTGAGGCCAAGCCTGAAGAATCATCCATTGATACTTCTTCCTTGCAAGCACTCGCTGCCGCTGTCAAGGGAGCCAATCTTCCTAGCACCAAGTCTTCGAAGCTTGACATGGATAATGTTGTTTCGAACGCTGCGAAGAAGTCTGCTTCCTCTGTCAACTTGTTTGGTCTTTCTGAAGAGGTTATGTAATCACGAAATGTTGTGGAGTGGGTTGTAATACTATTTGCTTGATAAGATACTAATTCTTGCTATTATTCTTAATTCCTTTGACCGTTGTCACTACATTATTGCGTGCGCATGTATTGTTTGCTTTCACACACCTTTTCACTTCGTGTTGATACTGATGACTGTAAGTACGTTGCACCTCTTTTTCTTTATTGGACCAACGGGATAATGACTCCCAAAGAGACTGACAGCAATAAAGAGGATAACAAGTATACCTGTAAACGAAGATCAATAAAAAATAAAAGTAGAGCATTCATCACCCCTCTTTGGACAACGACGTCATAGCCTCAGCCGCAGTAATCTGAGACTGCGAATGCTCAGATGAGGACGTATTCAGATTAAACTCTGTCTTTTCTTTTTGTTTGAATATCTTGTGGCATAAATCTCGCATTGGAATGAAGCGATCATGCTCATCATCATCATTCGTTGATGTTGTATCTATCACGTCATTTGTTGTTGTTGTTTCAACATTCTCTTCATTAGTTCCACCGATAGCCATTTCCTTCAAGCGTATAATCCGTGCAACAACCGCCTCCTCAATTTCCGCAATAGCCCTTTTCTCCCTGGACAGTACACTACATTGTCCAGAAGCTGCCATGGTCCAATCGAGTTGATCTGCCATGTTGAAATTTGTTTCTGAAAATTTGCTTAGTTCAATGGCACAATCATCTAATTCTTGTAGTATTCGGGAGATACTAAAATTTGTATCACTTGTGACATTGGTCAATGCATCTTTTGCTGTTTCGGAATGTACCGCGATAATTGGCAATAGGGCACGTAGATACCCATAATTGTGATTGCTGTTTGTAGCTTCCATAATTATTTCATTGAGGTACATGTTCCCCTTTCGTACTCGATCCAAAGCTTCATACACCATGGCCATCGTAGTCGTCAATTCCGATGCAAGCATGGCAACACGTAGCAGGGCAGTCACCTCACTTTTGGAGAATAGAAAGGTTCCATAGTGTAAGGAAGGTATGATTTGAGTTTGCATTATTTCACGAAAGATGATTTCGATTGGTACCGAGAGAAGGGCTTCGAAGTCGTCGTCCATTGTTATGCTACGACTTGGGCAACTATTTTTGTTCACATCATTATTATCTGTTTCCTCCATCATAATTATTATGCAGCCAACTTCTTATTGCCTCATAAACACTTCGAGCTTCAAGTATCTCGCTGCAGCGCAGCGCTCTAACAACAAAAAATGATGATAAGCAGGTGCGACTTCTTCCAATGAAGAGCTATCGATAATAATTCACATAAACGCAGCCCCCATTTTGAATTTTTACAAAGATATCACAAATCGCCTTCCCGAGAATCATTGTCTCCAGCGCCCTATACTACTCATCTCTCACAACAATATCAAATCCAACAACATCATGGAAGCACTAACCCAAACCGTCAGCACCGCCATCCAATCCTCGGACTACACCCAACTCTCACTAGTCTTCACCTCCCAATGGCAATCCCTCGGCCAGGGCGAACAACGCACACTCGCAGCTCACTTTATCAAATCCGCCGTGGCCTCTCCCACCTTTTTCCCTGCCGCGTTCCAATCTCAAACGATCCTGTCGGTAATTACAGCCACTCTTGCCCATTTGCCCCCGATAGTCGAGGGGGCAGCCGATACTCAACTACGTCAATTACTATTCGACTACAAAGTCAACGAGGAAGATGATTATAGTACCGCGGCACGGATCCTTTCGGGGGTACGGATGGAGGCATCGGATGAAAACTCCGTGTATTACATGACACCGCTGGAACGATGTGATGTCTTTGTCAAGGTTGCTGAATGTTATTTGGAGGAGGATTTGACGGTGGAGGCGGAGGGGGCGGTCACGAAGGCTGGAACTATTATTGAAAATTCGGGGATTACGTTTGTCAAGAATGAGGAGAATGACAACGACAACGATGGTGAACACAACAAGAAGAACAAGACGGATGAACAAACAATGACACTATTACTTCGATACAAATCCACCTATGCACGTATTCTCGATGCCAATCGTAAATTCTTACAGGCGGCAACCAAATATCATGATTTGAGTACAGCGTATTTGTATACGGATGCGATTGAAGAGGATGATTTGTTGGTGATGCTGGGGAAGGCGATTACTTGTGCGATTCTTTCGCCTAATTCGGCACAAAGGCAGAGGTAAGGGTTAGTTTTTCATGGTTGACTGATTTGACAAAGTGCCTTGTTGGCTTGATCGAATGTTGTTTGTCGCATTGCAAATTATTTATAGTATGCATAGATTCAACTAACCAATGCTGTGCGTTTGTTGCTCTTGTCCTTCATATTAACAACACAGGGTTCTTGGACTGGTATACAAAGATGAACGACTTCAACAACTCGACAGCATCCCAGAATTTCAGTCACATTCATCGATTCTCACGAAAATGTACCTAAATCGTATTGTTCAAAAGACCGAATTGGAACAATTTGAATCTTCCTTGGCAGATCATCAAAAGGCAATTATGGCCGATGGTCTTACCATTGTAGAGCGAGGTGTATTGGAACACAATATGGTAGCTGTGAGTCATCTGTACACATCCATTTACTTCTCTCAACTGGGAGAATTGCTTGGAGTGATAGATGGTGAAAAGGCAGAGAAGGTGGCAGCTAAAATGATTACTGATGGGTCTCTGAGTGGTTCGATTGATGAGATGGAGGGGTTGTTGTATTTTCACCCCTCTGACAAGGATGAATCGAGTCTACTTCGTTGGGATGAAACTATTACCGCATTTTGTGGACAGTTGAACAAGGTGACCGATGCCGTGAGGGCAAGCTAAGGAAAACACTCTTTGATTTTGATCAAGGTATTGTGTACCCATATGGTTAGATCACAATTCTTTCATAACATGTCATTAACTTTCTAAGTAATCATATTCATTAAATTATCGACGTTTATATCATTATGACGTTTACTTCGTTGGGCTGTGCATCACTTCATACTTCTGGCGAGTCAAAGCTAGACCAAGGAAGCTGAGTAGCCAACAACCTGCTACGAGCTTTGTTTGCGCTCCAATGACATCTGATATCTTCATCCCATCGAGACCAAATCTGGCCAATGCCTCTTCACCAGTTTTGGCAACTGGTCCCCGACGTGGACCTTTAGTGCTAAATTCAAGGCCGTCAAACTCGTTCAATGCCAGACCAGAGAAGCCCCACTTAATCAATCCAATTTGGTTCACCCAACGCAACATAGCAGGGGTGTTTTCCTCTGATATATTTTTTCCGTCAAAAATGATATTTAGAACAATGATTGGTGGGAAAAGTGCAAGTGCCACGTCAGAAGATGGAGAGATAGATCCAATGAGGAGACCAAACGCCTCTGATGCTATTGAATGAAGACTGGTAAGTCCAAGGAATGTCTTGAACTTCCCTGGCTGAAGCTTTGCAAGCGGATAAATGATAGCGCCGAAGATGCCATTGAATACTGCAATCAGAGGAATTTCTGATAGCGCCTTTGCAATGAAGTAAGGTCCAGTGCGGTACATCGACGATGCTAACTCATTCGAAACTATGGCCTTCTCCTTTGGAAACGATCTGATTGTGCCCGCCATTGCCATGTTGGTTGCTCCGATCACGATAAGACTGAGCAATCCGAAGCGATCCATGATACTGGCCTGGTTGTCACCAAGTGTATAAATCCCCCCGTAGATCACTCCTAACGTCACTTGCTGCACAACTTTGATGATTATGGCAGCCTTGCCACGGAACGTTTCTTGCATAGCCCTTCCTAACAGTCGTCTGAACTGTCTAAATATGTTCACGCCTGGATGCATATGGCTTCTATCAACGATGTGCTTCATCTTCTTTGCAGTCTTTTTTACTGTGGCTTTGTCGTCTTCGTTTTGCGTGTCCGTCGTAGTCAACGCTAATGCATCTACTTGTTTCCTTGCTGCCTTGGCAATAGCTTCAATTCTTTCCACCGAAGCCTTTTCTGCATCAGCATCAGCACCAACTACGCGGGAAACACAATCCAGCACATGCTCAGCTGTTCCAACCTCAGATTCACAGCCGAAGCCTAATCCTTCCATGTGCCCACGAACTTTACTAACTTCACCAAAATACATTAATTTTCCCTCGCTCACAAGCAGAAGATCATCAAATAGCTGAAATGTATGCTGACTGGGCTGGTGAATAACACTCACAATTGTCTTGCCTTGATCGGCAAGTTTTCGAAGGGTTTCGATCACTTGAGTTGCTTGATAAGAATCAAGTCCGCTGAGAAGATAGATTACGTTGAGTTTCAAGTACAATAGCGACAACTAATAAGAAAGAAATTGAACTACATACCTGGTAGGCTCGTCTAACATAATCACTGGTGGACTAGAAATCATTTCACAAGCAATACTCAAACGCTTTCTTTCACCACCAGACAGGCCTCTAATTTTCGCATTTCCAACTATTGTGTTTGCACTCTTAGTCAAACCAAGCTGACCCATCAATTCATTGACTAGGCTGTCTCTCTCAGCTTGAGTCTTCAATGTTGAACCCATTTTGAGCTCAACTTGAAAGTCTAAAGTTTCTTTCACAGTCATGTGAGGAAAAAAGTTGACCTCCTGTTCCACAAAGGCCATTGGGATGAGTGAATCACCTGTTACAGGTTCTCCGTTGAGGTAACGTTTACCAGATAGTGTAATCCTCTTGTCATACTTTACTTTCCCAGCAATTGCGTGCAATGTACTTGTTTTGCCCGATCCACTGGGCCCCATTATAGCTAACATTCGCCCAGGTTTTGCTGCCCCACTAATGCTTCCATCCAATATGACTCTATCAGGCACTCCTTTCTTCTTTTGCTGCAGAGTCATAGAGAGTCCTTCAAAGCCAACTTCCACAGATTTGAAGAGTGTTTGTAGTTGCTCGTTACTGTCGCAGACAATGTCTTCAGCTGCATGTAGAATGAGAGACGAAATAGGAAATAATGATGAGCACACAGTTTGCAAGGTCAAAGAGAGCCAGGGGTTTACACTTACCCCCCTTATTCTCTTCTTTGACATCTTGCTCCTCATCTACATAATATTCATTACGCAAGTACCAGAGCCAAGACATCACAGCACAAAGGACACTGATGCCAACTGACTTGATGATGATCTCCGATTCTGCAAGGAACAGATGCCACCACCAGCAATTGCGAATGCTCTCTTTCGTCCATCTACACTCACCATCTTTTTCTTCTTCAACAGCATTATTCCTCCGCGATCCCCAGAAAGATCTCTTCTTCTTATTGGATGACGATGCTTCTGTCAGTTTTGTACGAGCTGCAAATTTGCCAGCAACATTTTGAGCTGATGCAAGATCAGATGATAGAGTTGCGGTGCATACAAGTGCAGCGAAAAAGGCTGCGTTTGTAGAACGCATGATTACAGTTTATAATGGACCTTCGATCTTCCCCGCACCAAGCCAAGATAGTTCTTGCCAATTCAAGCGCAGTAGATAATTGCATCTCTGTAGTGTATCTGTCATGGTGCATGGTGCATGCACTTTTCATCCGACGAAACGTCAGATCCCACCACTATCGCTTTACTTCAACTTCTTTTATACAATACACCGCACCTACTCGCCAATTTCAATTCCCATTGTCACATCTCATCTATCGTCACATCAAAGACCAAAGACAAAGACTAAGACAGCCCTTTCATTCATGCTTTCATTATTCAAACTCTATTATCTGGCATCTCTCTCTACTCTCTAGAGCGCCGCTGATAATATGAGCAGGAACATTCTCACATTCCTGATTCACTATTAAGCAGCTCATTACTTTAACAACGAAGAAAGAAGAGGAAATGGACGGGGATGACGGAGTAGGAGACGATGAGAGTACACTTTCATCCCTGTCGTCGCTCGCATCAAGATCTCTGGCATCGAGATCTCTTGCGTCAAGACTTGAAACTGAAACCAGATCAATAGCATCTCGATCCCTGGAAAGCAGATCTATTGCGTCGAGATCTGTTTCGTCAATGTCAACAGTGAGGGCTTTCAATCGTCAACGAAGAAGCAGGTTGCGATGGCGGAACAACAACAATAACACTTCTTCTTCGGATGATGGAATAATAAGCTGGCCTTTTCTTAACGAGCATAGAAATCTTGTAATTATCTTGTTGGCAACATATGTCATACACTCTCAAAAACATCAAATACACAATCTATTCACAACACGTCAGCGACAATACAAGTACAAAACAATCAACACCAAAGAATTGACTGAGACTTATCACTATAAATCCGTTTCCGATGCCAGCTTCGATGCGACTAAACCACCACAAGGTTATCCGTTTCACAGATGGAGCACGTCTGCAAGCAGTGGTAGCTCTTCACAGCAACAGCTGTCAGGTTATCCTTTACATGTAGACAAATTTGTTAGCATACTGCGTCATATGGGCAAAGGTGATAGGATAAAGGTACCGTTTGAGCATGGGTTAAAAGCTCTGAGCGCGAAGGAAGACTTTGTTCGATTATCTGGGAGTTCCTATCCCTATCTCGTACAAAATGGAAAAGTTCTGCGGCCATTCGGAAAGATGAATCGATGGAAACGATACAAGTGGCATTCTCAGGGGCATCATATCGACTGGGTAACATTGTTAGAGAGTGCTGTGTCAATGGCAAAGATACTAGAAGAAAAGAATCCACGCATGAAATTGATTACGCAGGGCGAATTTCCTATTATATTTGACGAGTTTGATTATGCATGGTGCGGTGATGATCAGGTGCCAATATTCCGACTGTCAAGGAACGAAGAAGATTGCAGCTACTCCTGGCCATCATTGAGTCAAGAATACATACTACCACAAAGGAAGCAGTGGCTGAAAGACACTCCTATCGATTGGGACTTGCAATTTGCACAATGGAGCACGCAGTACCCGTGGACTTCAAAGAAGCCAATGGCTGTATGGAGAGGTCGGTATACAGGTCATAGAGACCTCTACAATCAGGGAGTATTACCACGGGAGGTACTTGTGATTCGAGCATCAAGTTATCCACATCTCATGGACGTGCAGCCAGTGTCTTGGAATTATTACCCCGAAAGTCAAACTGGCAAGGTTATGGAACAATCGAACGATGCAATCCCCTTCCAAGAGTTCATGAAGTATAGAGCCATAATCAACATTGAAGGTAGCGGTATCACTAGATTTGGCCCCGCGCTGTGCACAAACAGTGTCGTGATCCAAGTCAAGCCCAGGAGTGGCAGTTACTGGAGCCATGAACTAGAACCGTGGACTCACTATATCCCTGTCAAGGAAGACTTATCGGACTTGAAGCATAGCGTAGAGTTTGCTGTACAGCAGAAGAACTCAGCTCAGGTTCAAGGCATCATCAAGAATGCTAATGCATGGTGCCGAAGAAAGATGGTATGGGAGACTCACGTCTTGGATTTCTTGTGGACATTATTGGATTATGCCGAGTTGCTCGACAAAGCACCGAGATTTCATGAGAGATGGAAAAATGACAAAGACGCCTACAACTTACCATCATTGGAGATGGCCGAGTTTGACGGCGAGTTGCTCATCTAAGACAATGCATTGTATTCAAGATAACATTCAAACTTTATTGTTGTAAATTATGAATACGTTTACTCTATAACAGGCTCTTGATCAAGTTATGTGACAATGGGAATACAAACAAATGCACCCAAATGTCCATAGAGTCCATCCTTTTATCCAAACTCTCCATTATTTCTGCATCCACAGATAGATAGACAATACATGCAGAGAAATCTAATCATCAAAGATCCAACGATGTTCCCTCCTAGCATTCGCCTCCTCTTCGGGAGTAAGCCTGGGAATGTTGAGAATCTGACGAATTTCATCGGCACTCTTGCCCATGAGTTGACAAGACACCTTTAGACAGGTAAGATCCAAGAGCGGCTGAATCGCCATAAAGTTGGCAGCAGTAACTAAATCAAATAGCATTGGCTGATCAATCCCCTTGAGGAAGTTCTGATACCACTCCTGCTTCACATTCCCCTCAAAGGTGTTATCCTCGAGGGGAGTTTTAATCTCTGTCAATGGCTCTACGTGGTAGTGTTTGAGAAATTCCACCACCTTCTCGAGGCAGGGGGACTCCACTTTGAGGATCTCGACGTCTTCGGGAGAGTCAATTTCTCCGTCGTCATTTTCGTCGTTGGCATCCCTGACTACATGAGCGAGACGGGCTGCGGCGTATGGCCTGTGATATGAAAAGAAATGATGACATTAGGATCATTGGGGGCGATGTTCGGAATGCCAATGATAACATCATCATGGCGGAGGTAGCAAACAGAGTGTTAGAAAATGAAGATCAATGTACGGAGAGATCAAACATTTTACAATCTTCCTCGGAGGATATGAGCAGGAGCATTGCAATAATTCTCGAGCAAATCATGCGACAATGGCATTCCTAAGTATGCTTGCTCCAAAATCCAGATGGATGGCCAAACCACATCGCCGCCACAAAATTTATCACACGGCAGCACAACTTACAGTTCAAATGAGTCTCCTCCACGGGAGGTCAACTTGATGGTATCCATGCATTCGTCGGCGTTGTTCATTGTTGCAATTGCGGGATAGTAAAGCGCAATGATCGATGAGGCATAATGGTATGCTCAAATCTTGTCATGCTATGGTCAAGTTGGCGGAAAATGAGGGGGGGCAAATATCCACCCCCAATTGAGCCGAAATAAGACACAAATAGAGAGAAAGAGACCGTTTTTCAAAGAAGTGTCGTCGCCAAGCTTGCTGATGATAATAGATAAAATCAAGAATCTCCTTGTCCTTGTATGTCACATCAATGGGGTCAATAAGAATTGAAGCGGAGGCATGTACAATGGAGAACGTCAACAGTATTAATTCACCAGTGAAAGGATCGTCGGAGCTCTATTCACCAACCATTGTCAAACTCCCGCCTCCAGCTGCTGTTGCTTCACCTCAAGCTACACCCAGTGGAGAAGCTTCAAAAGAAATTAGAACCACTACTACCCCGGCTCGCAGCAGTCCAACGAAACTACCCGATCCACAGCTCTCCTCCCCTCGGCTATCATCACCATGGGATCCAGACGCGCTATCCAATCACTGCAGTTCCTGTCGAGCTCCATTCGATCATCTCTTCAAACGACGTCATCACTGTCGCTTGTGCGGGAGACTATTCTGTCATGATTGTAGTAATACGCGAAGTCTTATCCCACCCAGTGCCTTGGTGCTAAAGGCCGATAGTGGTGGCAACAATCACAGTGCGGTGGCGTCCTTTGCCGACAGGGCGGGGAATGAAGATGCAAGTATGACATATGTTGGTCCGAGCAATAATCAGTTAAATTCTGCTCATGATGACACCATTCTTTACGGTCGGGGATTGGAACAACGGATGCTATTGGCACGTCACCCCCAACGAACGTGTCACACCTGTCGATCAAGATTGGAACCGCTTCAGGAAGAGCTGTGTCTACGAAATAGTAATGCCATGAGATACAATTACATTGATGAGGGGAATCATTTGAGGAAACATTGTAATTCACCACTGGCGTTTACATTGGGACATGAGGTTCGTAAGGCTGCATATACATTGAGCAATTTGCTACCTGGTAATGGAGGCAGGTCGTCAACGAGAAATACTGGGTTTATCCCAACAAATACAGATAATGAGTACAGCTCGTACCCTCCGGCTGATTCGGATCCTTGTCATATCCCAAATGGTGCATCGTGTAAAACTATCGATCCAACATTGAGAAAATTGGATGGGTTGCGGATTCCTTCAAAAGTGCTGGAACGTGCCAAGGGAGTGGCTGTGGTAACATCGGCAAAAGCTGGGATTGGTTTCGCTGGATTTGAATTTGGCACTGGGTTAGTTGTGGCGAGGCGAAGCAACCCTGATGGAGTTGTGGAGTTGGATGCTTGGACGGCACCGTCTGCGATTAGTATTGCAAGTGTGGCTATGGGTGCGCTGGTTGGAGCGCAGGTATCGGACCATGTCTTTTTGTTAATGACTGATGATGCAGTGAGGTTGTTTGCTAGTGACAATGGTCGGTCTATTCAATTGGGTGCCGATATTGGTGTGGCGGTTGGACCATTGGGTCGTAGTGCAGAAGCTGATCTGGGCGCTACTGGTGCCAGTAGAAACTTGGAAGGCTATGGTGGTGGGGTCGCCATGTCGCCGATTTACAGTTACAGCCTCAGTAAGGGCCTTTATGTTGGAGTATCGATGGATGGAAGAATGTTAATTACACGTGACAGAGTCAACGAGAAGTTTTATGGACGGTCAGTATCAGCTTATGAAATCCTTTCTGGTCAGGTTGCCACACCTCCAGCTGCTCAACCTCTGTATGATGCTCTGAAAAGGTGTCGTGTCTACGGGGATACTAGAAGTCAATCGAGAAATACTGCTGCTGGACTTACCACTATGATGAGCCATGCTACTGGAGCAGGTTTGCCTGTTGCTTCTCACCCAAGCCCAAAAAGTGGAAGCATGAATCCATATAACCTTGGAGGAAGAGATGAATATGTCAGTTACTGAGGTCATGTCAATCGTTTATATGTTATGTAATTACTTAATGCTTTGTGAACTGAATACGATACATAGGAGTCCAGAATTCATTATTTATCAAGGAGGGATAAGTATCTCTCTAGAGAGAGGTATTCATCCACAGATAGGTTGACAGGCTTGCGTGCTTTTTGCCCCGAAAAAATCGGAAATGGACAGACCATACTAGTTACCATCGCTTTGACCACAAGAGTTGCACCATAGCACAACAGCGGAGTGTAGTAGTACAAGTAAGCACCGCCTCTTTGTTCAATAGCACGCAAATAGAACATCTCTCATATCAACAATAATAATGTCACCACTAGGCGAAAAAACCCGTTGGGGAGATGACCCCGATTCATCCGATGATGAAGAGCCCCAACTCCAGGAGTCCACAGCCGCTGCCCCCACCACCTCTGAATCCGGAGGCGGAATCACTGTCCCACCAACGCACACCTCCCGTATCGACTCCAAAGGCATTAAAGTGGTCACCTCCTACAGAGTCGACCCCTCCAATCCTCAGCGGTTGTTGAAGACCATCACGAAAATTCGTGTTACCTACGACAAGGTCAGAGAGAACGTGGCCGTGGAAGCACGCCGCAAGTGGAAGAAGTTTGGTGAGGCTGCGAATGGCGAGGATCAATCCAACGTGACCATTCAGAGTAGAGATGACATTTTTATCGAGGATCCTAATGCAGATGTCGATCTTCAAGATGAGGACGTCGCCAAGGCTATTTCGGGTAACTTGAATGCCTTCTGGGCTAAGCAAAACTTGAGGAATTTGCAACGCAAGTACGATGTGGATGGTGACGATGCAGGCAAAGAGGCGGGCGCAGATGCAGATGGTTGGAACACGGTTGGTGCTGGTGGTGCTGCCCCCAGCGGTGGAAAATATGTTCCCCCCTCTGCTCGTGGTGGATCCGGCATGGGAGGCAAATCACTCTCTGCACTTGCCGCATCGGCTCCGGAGGGAGGCGGACGAAATAATGACAATCGCGATCAAAATACAATCCGTGTTACCAACATTTCAGAAGACACCACCGAGGCTGATTTGCAAGAATTATTTCAACCGTTTGGACGTATTTCACGTGTGTACCTCGCCAAAGATAAAGAAACGATGCAATCTCGAGGCTTTGCATTCGTTTCATTCGTTCATCGTGAGGATGCCGCACGTGCTATGGATAAGTTGCAGGGGCATGGGTACGATCACTTGATTTTGAAGTTAGAATGGGCAAGGCCGAGTGCACCAAAAGATCCAGCTAGCAGTGGAACTCAGTTCCGTAGTGGTTATGGTCAAGCTCTGGCTCAGGATACCAAAGAGAAGGTCAGTTATGCCTCGAACCTTACGACAGGTGTACGTTAAATGGGTTAGACATGTCCATAGGATAAAATAAGAAATGGAATCGTTAATTTAATACTCTTGACATATTTTCGCCACAAAAATGTTCAGTCTTTGGAAAGTGCTGGGTTGGCAAAAATTCGCAATCGACCGCTAGAATCACCAACGACTGATTGATCTGCCTGATAAGTGGGCAGGATCATGAGCTCCTTACACCGAGTCTTCAGTATTCCAGTCGCTGCAGACATGGGAGAGCGAAAGATCAAATGAGCAAACAATTGCATCAAATAATGAAATGCAAACAACCAATAACCAAACAGGCCTACTAGCACTCACTCATAATACAGATCGTCCCAATCGTCCGAGCTCAAGTTATTGCCATCGCTCTCTGATGACCCTTTACCATCTTCCAAAGATTCATCGGAAGGCGTAATGCCGAGCATTTCAGAAACACGATTTAGTTGACCAGATTCCAGTGCTGCTTGCATCTGTTGTGCAACTAGCTCATCCTCACGCTCACTCCCCTCAAGGCATTCAACGATGGCATAGTTCACATCTTCTTGCGTCGGCTCGATGTCGAAAGTAGCAGCTACTTCAAAATCTGCATCGGTGTCAGGGGACGTGTCAACAAAGACGTGCCATGGTCTTTGAGAGAGGGGAAAGCACACCAGTCAGATAGATGCAATACACAATAAAGTCAACCACAAAAAACGATAAACTTACTTGGGATATGCTCTGATAACCATTGCACGCGTGACACCTTGATGTACCCCAATTTCGTGAGCATGTGTCATCGCTGCTTCCAACGCTGCATCATCTTCATCAGTTGTATCTGCCTCTATGTTTGCTTTATCCCCACTTGCTAGCGGTGCATCTTCTGACAGGTCTTCCCCAACCCCCAAAAGGGAGATATCTACTGCATCTTTATCGTCGTCAGAAGGCACTCTTTTGTCTTGCCCAAACCTCTCCTTTGCAACGTATTCTGGGATTGCATCTCCTGTCATGTACTGGACCGACAACAGTCTCAGATGATACACTGTAGTGAATTTACCAAATGTGGACATATCCACCGGCACCATGTGATGATTCACGACAACAACAGGTTGTGTTATTCGCTTGTCAGGCTCGACATAAGTCGGTTGCGTTCTAGCAAGTAACTTTTCCATAGCATCAACTCCAGCCAAGTCGTCCGGAGAAGGAGCCACGACTACAATCAATTTATCCCGTTCTTCGACAGGATCAAACCCCAATGTACTTAATGAAACCACCTCTGGTGCAGCCAATGCCATTGTCTTTCGATATGTCATCAAATCTTTCACAGTTGGAAAGACAATCTTAACACGATTTCTCATGTCTGCATCCAAACCCTCTAAGCCGGCAGCAACAGGAAGAATTGCCAGCTCAACAAATTCTACAAACATATTAGGATCACGCGTTAGCTCTGCATCTCTCACGTCTACCAACATTCTTTGCTTACCGGCCAATATGGCAGACAATATTGATGACCCAGCCGCATCTGCAGCATCAGTGACACTTTTGGGAGCTATACCGAAAATCAACATATCATCGCTGATGGCTTGAGACTGAAGAAAACTACCAGTCTGACGCTGAGGCCGCGACTGAGCCTCATCAGTATCTAGCTCTTCTTTAATCGAGACAGAGTCATCACCATTATTTACCTGCAACCCTGCTTCTCGAAGAATATCGACCACGTTGCCAAATGTTTTCGCTGCTTTCGTCAGCTCATCAATTTCACGTCGCAGCTTTTGTATCTCTGACATTTGAGTAGAAACAAGACTTTCTAGTTGAGTCACACGTTTCTTCAGGGATTTGCTATCCTCACTTTCATCTTCAATATCAGCTGCTTTTGGTTCTGTAGCTTTCTGTTGCAGGCGCTGTTTCTGCTGCTCTGGCTCTTTAAAGCCCTTGAGACTTGTATTCATATCGCTGGTATTGAGCGTGTTGCCACCTTTTGTTTTCATACTAGAATTGCGACCGTTGGTTTTATTGCTCTTGACCAACGTGCTTTCCTTCGCAGTTGCATTACCTTTCCGCTGATTGCGCTTAGATTGTTGCTTGCCCTTTTTTTTGCCGCCTCTTCGCTTGTAGGGTCGTTTCGATTTACCTCTAGCTGTTTCATTTGTACCTTTGGGGACGCGTGCCTTCTTTTGTTGTTTCTGCTGTTCTCCTTTAAGCTTCTTTTTTCTATCTTTATCGTCATTTTTATCATCTCCATCGTTTTGTGTCATGTGCAATGATGTAGGGAAAAATCTTGATGGCAGCGTTAATGCTTCAGTTATGTCACCATAAAAAGGAACTCTCCTCCTTCGCCGCATATGTATGTATTCGTCATTGTAAAGCGGTCTATTCAGCGCAGATGAATTCACTCTATTGCGTTGTGTTGTCAACAGAGCAGATGATGTATTTTGTTGCAATGCCATCAGAACAATTGTCAGCAGGTGCCGACTTTTGCCAGCCTGGCGATTGCCCATCTGGTGCTGTCGATATGTTGTCATACTCTTGGCTTACCGAGTAATCCAAAGGGTCGATATGATTCTACTGCTCGGATTTCCGGTTGCATCAGCCGAATCTTGGCATCACCATGTCCGCAACCTCGTGCGTCTGTAGAGAAGGACAGCTGCACACGAAGATCGCTCGATGTTTGACGTCGTCATTTTGATACGCTTCCACGTTGCCACTATCTCTTGGCGCATTTTTTGCACTCATCTTTCTCCTCCTACCTTTGCTCCGCTCTGTGCTCTATCCTCCGCTCGGACATTGCAGTGGGCGTCGCTCGAACAACATCATCGTATGGCTGAAAGTAGATACCGCCTCTAGTATATATCATGAGGAAGAAGCAAGCAAGCACGACGGCAGCAACAGCAATCGCAGCAATGATTCTTTTGTCCTATGTGCACGCATTAAAAAATGGTGGTGCACATAGGAGAATGCTGGCATTCTCCACAGTGGCAGGAAAACAGTATCATCCAAGACTTTCGACACCGATACATCAACCCCAATGTGCCGCCAAATCATATTCACCACCACCACTAAATCTATTTCACAAGCATATGCTGGAGACGCGGTATCTGTCATGTCCAGTATCACAACTATTCATGTCATCCGATGATGATGGGTCTACTTCCGATGAAGATAACTCTACAAAAGAGCTGAAAGAAAGTTACAACATTGCCGCATTGAAAAAAGAAACAACACGGCTAATCTCGCGCACAATCAAAAAAGTTGGAAAGGTTTCAGCACGGGTCAGATATGCCGAAGAGGAGCTGGACAAGTTAAAAGCTGAAATTGATGCCAGCACATCAGAAGAAGTTGATGATGAACTATTGAATAAATTGGAGAATTCACCAAACATTGGAGATCATCGCAAAGAAATGGCAGAGCTTCAATCTCGTCTTCGGAAGTTGAATTGGCTTGATGAGCATTTGGCAAAATCTCCACTGAAAGGTAAACAGATCATGACACTAGAAGATCTACAAAAGACTGAAATAGGGTTACAAGTCGTAGAATATGTTACTGAACTTGAAATCAATGATGACGAGAATCAAAAGCAAAAGAGGATAGAGGCAGATGAAATGAAGAAACGCGCAAAGAAGCAAAAAGTTGAGAATACAAATGCTGGCGGCAATGCTACCGGCCCAAGGTTGCCATATAGGCGATATTACACCGAGAACAAAACAGAGATCAAGGTTGGAAAGCAGGCAACCGACAACGATGTTCTCTCTCTTTCTCCTGAACACCGCTCTGGGGCGCACTGGTGGTACCACGCCTCTGGATGTCCTGGTTCCCATGTCGTTCTGTGTACAGACGATGCCTCACCAAACGAGAATGATGTAAAGGATGCTGCTGCTTTGGCTGCATTGAAAAGCAAATGCATCGGCCAGTCCGTGATCAAGGTCAGTATGACTCGATGTCGGAACGTGAGCAAGCCACCTGGTGCCAAGCCAGGTCTTGTGCAGCTCAGTGGAGAAGTCAAGACCATAACTTTAAAGAAGGTTGAGGTAATGGAGCGCACCGAACGATTGGAAGGGACGGTTATTGTAAATTAAGCTATTACTTATCCAAATCTTTGTTTCTTTCCAAATGCAGTAGAGTCATTGCTGCCTCGCTTGTTGTGGAGTGTACCATCTAATTCCATCATTTCGCTTCTATCCACTCTGTCCACAAAGGACATACTACTGGTTACACTCATTGTCTCGACATCAGTGTCCAGGGAGGCATCTAAAAATGGATCAAGGTCCAAATCAACCAATTCCAACTCTTCACTAACTGTATCAGTCACTGTTGTCTCAGAACCTGTACCAAAACTATCATCTACGTGTCCCACACTTCTTTCTCTCCGCAGCCTTTTACTTCTGTTTGTTTCGCTAGCATCATCGTCTGACGACGGCGGTTGCATTCTTGAGTTATGATTAGCTAGGAAAGCTGCATTTCTGGCTCTATCTGCTCTGATTCTTTCCACAGCAAGAGCCAATGAGCTTCGTCTTCTTCCTTCACTGTTGTCGGTTACGTTTGGAGAGGGAGAAGCATTAGGATTCTCTTCCTTCGTCGCTTTTGGACTCGTAGGATTTGCTTGTGTTGGCTTTGTAGAACTGCACGAAGTCTGACAATCGTCATAGTCAGTATCATTGGTTGTGAGAGTATCATCGTCAGTCCTAGAATCACTGGTAGTGTGAGTATCTTCTTCAGTATACGAATCACCATTTTCTGAGACGCCAGTTTGCGAACCCTCTGACTGAGCATCACTGGTCTGAGCATCGATTGACTGGGCACCAATTGAATGAGCATCGCCTGCAAAATGGCTTTCAACTCTCAGTGCAGTGCACACGTCACATGTCATTGCTTCTGAAGGATTTTGATGGAAACAAGTTTTACACTTCCAATGTCCGGCCTTGATAGCAAATGCATCCTGCCATCGATCAGGAGGACGTGGTAGCAATGCCTTTATAGTCACATTTGGAGACGAATGCGTTTGAGTGGCGGATGATATTGGCTTTTCCTGCCATGTCATATTGTTGTGTAAAGCTGACGTGGAGCTGGATAGCAGAGGAACATCAATAGCAGCTGCTTTCGAACAAGCTTGATCTGAAGCTACATCAGCAAGCGGCTCTGACGGAATAACCTCAAGAGTGTGCTTGGATGATGCACTCCCAAATGAGAGCTTGGATCTAATATATTCCCAAGAATTCGATACATATTTTGTCGAGAAGGACGATAAGGAAGCGACAACCAACGAAAGAAGTGAAGGCTTTGAAGTATCTACCCTCACACTTTCTTCTTTATCATCATTTTCAAGTTTTGTCAAAATTTCATCAAATAGTAACATTTGATACTCAATAGAACGAGATTGGTGTCTCTGGGAGTGTTTGCCGTGAAATGAAACTGGATAGTAACCTCCTCCATCGACTGGCCAGTCTAACGGAAAATTTGGAACTATTTCAGGATAGATACGCGGGTGGGTTTTGATGTCCGACGATGAAGATGATAACTTCGCTGACCGTGGCATGAAACAAAATGGCAAGGGATCTTCTCCAGTCGTGCTTGTTTCTTCTTCCACATTGGCTAGTTTCCTCTTCTTTCGTTCTCTAGTTGAATCCAAATCATCGTCATAATCATCAGATCGCTTCCTCTTTCTTGAACCAGTGTAGATAAGCTGCTTTGGTGTCATATCGAGACGGTGATCTCTTTCGTAGTCACTATCTGGAGTTACCACCTGCGCTGCACGTTTTTCTCTTGTTTTGCGCTCACTTAGCTTCTTCTCTATGCTTTGCAAAAATAACTTGCTCGACGGAAGCATCGTATGCCCTCCATCTCCTTCACGAATTGTTGTGACTGGTGTAATTCTTCGATTTTTGCCATAAGAAGAAGGTCTTAAGATTGACCGCAATGACCTCGAAGGTGTAGTCGGAGATTGCAAATTTTCGTCAACCTGATTGGATTTGGTGGATTTGCAAAGTTCTGATAAAGTTGATAAGTGTGCTCCGTCTGTTTGCTTCTCTCTACCGCCACTGAGTAAACGGATCGTGTAGTATGGAACGAGTAAATCATCAACATGCACTTCGAGTATGAGCGCTTCCTCTGCAATCCCTTGCGCCGATTTGTAAAAGACCGTTTGTCCCTTTGTCAAGGATGGATCGCTTTTATTGTCTGCATCATTTTGACTGCCATCACTCTTTGACTTGCCGCATAACACGGTGTCCTTGTCAATCGTACTTGGAGCCGCAGCTGAGCCACCCAGATCATAATCCGTCTTGCTTACGGCGTTGTTGGAAACTTTATCATTAGTCATTCACCCAAGAAAGTGTAGTATTGTGGTATCTTTGTGCCGATGCATTCATTACGTATGTTACGAGCTCACGAGTCGAGTCCCGTCGGAATTCAGCGCAAGAGTGAATGACATTCTTCCGCGCGTACCGAATGGTTGACCGGTTGCGCCACTGAGTTGTTTGTGAGTTTACCTTGGCATTGCGCCATTTTTGCATTTAAACCAAACCCACTCAATACTACATACGAATGCCAAATAAACACGCGATCATGCTTGCATTTGCAGCAGCTGAGATTCTACTTGTGCTAAGCTTGGTATTTGTACATCAGCCGTAGAAAGAGTGCTTGCCAAAACGNAGCAGCTGAGATTCTACTTGTGCTAAGCTTGGTATTTGTACATCAGCCGTAGAAAGAGTGCTTGCCAAAACGTTTGTCATTTTATCCCAAGATTCGTTGGTTCGTATATGGTAAAATTTGTTCACCTCCTCAGATGTGTACAAAAAGCGTGCATGAATGGCTATCGACCTTGCTTCATAATCCGTATCGAAGAACTGTGGTGCATGCCGCATCAACGTAGACGAGGAGAGGTATACACCTCCTGGTTGCTGCTTCTCTAATACTTCCACTGGTTGTTGTCCTCGGACAGGTCGACGAATTGTAGAATCGTTCGAAGGTTGAATTCTTCTTGAGTGCAAGACGCGATGACCTCTAAGTGTTACTGCTAAATGAAGAAGACTGTTTGCTGCATCAGTGTGCCAAGCTACACCCGAAGTTAACTTTTGTTCATTACCACTGCCATAATGAATTTGAATGGACAGATCACCAAAGTGATGTCCTTGCTCAATCCATTTGGCTAGCATATATGCAACATCTTCCCTTTGTGTTTCCTCAAAAGCCGACGCTTCCATAAGACGCTTCCGCAGCGAATCAAATATATCATTATTCACAACACGGAATGCATCAAAAAATGCTCTTGTAAAGGGCCCAGCAGCTGGTTTGTGATGATCCTTCCCTATCAGAGGATTAGGGTTCTTTGAAAATATATTTTTACTCGTTTGTAAACTATGGTAATACCCTTCGTACACGTACACTGGTTCGTTGACGCGATTGTCCAGTTCTTTTATATTATTCAACTCTTCTTCGGCACATGAGTATAAATGTTCTTCCAAGAATCGTGTGAGTAATTCTTCATCTAATGAGGACCGAATCATAACCAGAGGAGTTGATTGCACGCCATATTCGATTTTATGGATAGGACTGTCAGTCAGTGATCCAAAAAGTTTGGTCGAAGCTTGTTCCTTGCTTCTTGGTTTTGATACAATTGACAAGGTTAATATAGAGAATACTCCAAGAAGAGACACAAATGTAATGCGTCGTCGATTATTGTAGTTGTAGCTCTTCTTAGATCCTTTTCTATTCTCCTTTAGCACCATTTTGTAATAACCCCACGAGGAAGAGAGGAGAATGCCGTTGGCATTTTCTTTGGTATCGTAGGTTCGGTGTGTAGCTTCAGCATTCTCAGAGCGCTGTGGAATACTTAGTAGCATAGTGTGGATCAGCTGATCGTGAGATCTACACTCACCAGATGCCCGGAAGGTATTCAGAAGAAGCATGATCACTAAACTAGCCCATAATACCACGCTGGGTGAGCTCCTTGAGCGAATTCGGCATCAGGTTCCTACATCCTTGAACTTCTTATTGAGTTGGTCCGGGTCCTTCTAAACCTCAGGTTTCAGGTTCTGCGCATGCGCAGCCTGGCCTCTTGTATTCATTCCTTTCCATTGTTGCGGCTTGTGCAAACGGGCAGTTATTATATTTAGGTAAATATCACAACATAGACAGCATCCATGTCATCTAACGGAGACGCCGCTGGAGGAGCCCCTCCAAATGATCCCGCCGCCGACCCAGCCACCAACATTGGCGGAGTCACCCTCCTCAGTGACCCTGTCGATGTGATTATCGACAAACTGCTTAGCGTTCGTGGCGCGCGCCCAGGCAAGCAAGTCGACCTCTCCGAAGCCGAGGTGAAGATGCTCTGTCTCCGCAGTCGCGACCTTTTGATCTCACAGCCCATGCTTTTGGAACTCGAGGCACCCATTAAAATCTGCGGCGATGTCCACGGCCAGTACTATGACCTCCTCCGTCTTTTCGAGTATGGGGGATTCCCCCCCGAGTCCAATTACATCTTCTTGGGGGATTATGTCGACCGTGGAAAGCAGTCCCTCGAGACCATTTGTCTCCTTCTGGCCTATAAGATCAAATATCCCGAAAATTTCTTCGTCCTCCGTGGAAATCACGAGTGCGCCTCTATTAACCGCATTTACGGTTTCTATGACGAGTGCAAGCGCCGCTTTGGCATTAAGCTTTGGAAGACCTTTACCGATTGTTTCAACTGCCTCCCCTGTGCTGCAGTGGTAGATGAGAAGATCTTCTGTACGCATGGGGGGTTGAGTCCAGAGTTGACTAGTTTGGACCAGGTGAAGCGCATTGTTAGGCCTACCGATGTCCCCGACACGGGGTTGTTGTGTGACTTGTTGTGGAGTGACCCCGATAAGGATATCGATGGATGGGGGGAGAACGACCGTGGTGTCTCATTCACCTTTGGGGAGGATATTGTTGCCCAGTTCCTAAATAGGCATGATTTGGACTTGATCTGCCGAGCTCATCAGGTTGTGGAGGATGGGTACGAATTCTTCGCAAGGAGGCAGTTGGTAACTTTGTTCTCGGCACCCAACTATTGTGGAGAGTTTGACAATGCTGGAGCAATGATGAGTGTGGATGATACTTTGATGTGTAGTTTCCAAATTTTGAAGCCTGCTGAGAAGAGGCAGCGTTTTGCATACCAGGGGGGCAATGCTTAATTAATGCGGAGTCCATCCTGGGGGGAAGAGGAAACACACTTGTTTAGGAATTTTTTGAAAACAAACCTGAATCGAGAGGGGGGAAGAATCTACTAGGCCATGTTTTAATCAATTAATAATTGAGGGGGGTAGGGGTAGGTGGCAGTTAATGTATTTTAGTTACTTTTTTCTACTGAGTTGTTGGGTGGCAGATAATAATATCTACTTATGTAATTAGCGTCCCTTCCTTTCAACTAGGTTTGCTAGCACTCATACATAAAAATATTCTCCATATTGTCGCCTCTATGATGTTTAGGGCACAAGATGAATTGAATACACTCATAAAGCGAATTCCGAAAAGGCGGAGGGTACCGTTTTCTACCATGTCAAATGACAAGCAAGATTAATTTTTGATGGAGGAAAGAGTTGGCTATATTGAGTAACAAACGAACAGTTTTGATGCACACACATCATACCATCTTGATCTATGAGGACTTGGTAGGTGCCACGCCCATCTTCATCAACATTTTACTGAAATTCTTGAAATCAATCTTGCCCTCTCCACTCTTGTCATACTTCTCAAACAGCTGGAGAATCGCCTTCTGATCAAACGCGGTGATCTTATTGGCAGGGACAGGCAAGTCTTCCTCCGACAGCTCTGGTGGCGCTTGTTCCTCGATTTGCTGTTGCAAATACCTGTCGAGACGCCATGCCACCTTGGCAACAAAGTCCTCGGTCGTGAAGCCTGTAGGTCCACACATATCACGGGTTCCCTGTCCATAACGGAAAGTGTTGTGTAGGGCCAAACGAAGAGTTTCATTGAAGTTGGTAACGTATTCATGCACCTTCTTTGCATTCTTGTCCTTTGGATTCGCGTCCAGTTCCAATTGAGCAGCGTGAGCCATGGCGCCGAGAAGGGCCTCAACCAACCCAAGTGGGTTCAGCGAAGTTTCCTTGCCAGCAAGATGGTCAAGCCAAAGATCGGTGACAGTACCATGAGACGCTTCGAACTCTTTGATGAGACTTCCATCATCGGATTTACCAACAAGATTCGATGTAATGAAACCAGGTGAACGGTGGACCTGAGCAATCTGATCCGTAAGCATATCACCATCGTAGTTGTGAGCAGCCATACCGAAACCACCATCAGTCCATCTAATCAACTGCATCGTTGCAGCATCAGAAATAAGGTGCTGCAAATCTCCTCCAGACCTATCGAGCAGACCCTGCTTCAAGAATTCATCCTTGTAACTTTCATCAAACACCTTCTTCATTGTAGCCCAGAATCCTTCTTGCCACTTGAACACAGTTTTCTTGGTGACAATGTATGGCGTAACCTTGGCATCCAAACACCGCTTGAAGAACAAATGTGCTAAATCTCTAACATTATCGTAAGGATTGTGGTATACAACACATACATTGTGATTATCCGTCAAATCTCTCTTGTCGACCACGAACGGAGCGCCACCATCCTTGGGAATGTAAGTTGTGAGCAATGTTCCAGCACCAACCTCATTCCATCCAGCTCCATACTCTCCACCAACAGCATGCCTCTCAAACAAGACTTGATTCTTGTATCCCAATTCAATGCCATCAATATGAATGGTATCCCTACTGATGGTAATACCATTCCATCCTCGTCTCATGGCACCATTGGGAGATCCCCACGCCTTCTTCAAGCCCATCTCTTGCACCTGAATTGCAGACGGAGTGATGGTAGGCTCCTTGAAGATGGCTCCGATACGCTTGCCTGCCTCAACAGCATCAGAAAGAACCTGATCATCGGTATCATCACGTGATTTGCAGGATAGATCGTACTTCTCCCAGGAGGAGGTATCAAAGTAAGGCTCAACCCATTGCTGGAGAAGAAGTTGAGTGGTGTAATGTGTCATTTCTTCGCCAGAGATGTATACCATGGGAGGTGCCTTAATCTTGGGCTTGCGTGCATCCGCGTCGGTGGATTGAAATCTAGAGATTTGGATGGAGGTGCTGGATCGGAACATCAACGGAGCAGAAGTGCTGCTGCTGGATGCATGATGCAATCCATTTTTGGATACAACGCTTGATAGGTAGCGTGAGGATATGAGACGGAGGGTTGATGCCATGTTGTTGTTGCTGTATGATCTATGTCTTTTGCTTACTATTGTTGCCTGCAATTCAACGGCAACGCGTTGGCTGGTCGTGATGGATCGAGGGAAGAAAAGAGGCGAATGGCGATGGCCGATTGCGGAAGGCACCGGAATTAAAGCGGAAGTGCCATTTTTTCGGCAGGCAGATTCGAGATTTTTTGAGACGTCCATTACCTCTGGGGAGAAGGCAAAAAACGGAGCCAAGAGCGGATGAGTCCAGGTCAAGGAAGTTCCACTCCATCCACCTCCCACCTCGTCAAGCAAATCAAGTAGGTAGATGCGTCAGCGTCAGCGTGCAGGCATGAGATCCATGGCGACAGTGATTGCACCTACTTATTTACTTTTTTCATCGATAGTGGATACTGCACTGCCGCTAGCTTGCATCTACTCCTAACCTTCTATCAAACACAGAGGTCTGTGAGAAGGCGGATCGTTTCTACTGTAAGGCAGCGTTACTACATGCAGAGGTCAAAAGAAGCGGGCGCATAACAGAAGATCCATCAAAGAAGAATGAAATTCCTTTTAGCTACCATCATGATTGCACAACTTGCATCGGCATTTCGTGCCCCCGCGACTACTTCTACACGAAGGTTCATTCAAAGCCAAAACAAGAGGGCTGCTGCATTTGGCGTGTTGAATGGCGAATCATTGACACAACAAAAGTATCTTCACCCCGGTAGTCTCAGACAACAACCATTTCTAACTACTCGTCGTCATATGAGTGACACGCTCGAGGAAGCAGCTCCAACTGCCGCTTCATCGACTGGCTATCCATTTGCTTCTGTAGAATCCAAGTGGCAAGCTTACTGGAAGGAAAACAACACCTTCAAGACACCAGAGCGTCGCACAACAAACGAAGATGGAACTGTAAGCAAGAGCAAAAATAAAAAGAAGTACGTGCTAGACATGTTCCCATACCCCAGTGGGGCTGGATTGCACGTGGGACATCCAGAGGGGTACACTGCCTCAGATGTCATGTCACGATATTGGCGTATGACATCGCATGATGTTCTTCATCCCATCGGGTGGGATTCCTTCGGTTTGCCCGCGGAGCAATTTGCAATTCAGACTGGAACACACCCAGAAGTGGAAACAAAGAAGAATATTGCCAACTTTAAGAGGCAGCTTCAGATGCTTGGATTTTCTTATGACTGGGAAAAGGAGGTTGCCACGACGGATGTGGACTATGTCAAGTGGACGCAATGGATTTTCCTTCAGTTGTACAAGAAGGGACTGGCAAGCCAAAGTGAGGTATCTGTGAACTGGTGTCCGGCTCTTGGAACTGTTTTGTCAAATGAAGAAGTTATCAATGGTTTGAGTGAACGTGGAGACCATCCTGTCACTCGATTGCCACTGCGTCAGTGGGTGTTGAAAATTACTGAATATGCAGATAGGCTTGAACAGGGATTGGAAGGACTAGATTGGCCCAGCGGGACTATGACAGCGCAAGAACAGTGGATCGGAAAGAGTGAGGGTACAGAAATCGAATTCAAGGTGGACGGTTTAGATGATGAGGTAAGTGTCTTTACTATTTCTACAGTCCAGTCTCTGGTTGTGTGTTGATGACGTTAATAATGATGCAACCTTCTTGTCATCCACAGAAAGTTACCGTTTTTACTACTCGTGCTGATACACTCTTTGGAGTTACCTACGTAACTCTCGCTCCAGAGCACCCTCTTGTATCATCTGTTACTACGTCTGGTCAAAAAGAAGAAGTTGATGCCTATGTTGCTGCCACTTCGTCTCGCTCAGATCTTGATCGCACATCGTCAAAGGAAAAGACAGGAGTTTTTACTGGAGGCTATGCTATCCATCCCTTGACGAATGAGAAGGTCCCTATCTGGATTGGAGACTATGTGTTGGGCTCCTACGGAACAGGTGCAGTCATGGCAGTACCGGCACATGATGAAAGAGACTTTGAATTTGCATCCAAATTTGGGTTAGAAGTGAAGTGGGTAGTGGAGCCTACAAAGATGGATGAAGAGTTATCAACAGAGGAAGCATTCACGCAAGCCGGAGTAAATGTTAACAGTGGTGAATTTGATGGAATGAAAACTCAGAAAGCAAAGAAGGCAATCACTGAAAAGTTGGCTGAAATATCTGCTGGAGGACCAAAGATCACATACAAACTCCGCGATTGGGTGTTTTCACGCCAGCGTTATTGGGGAGAACCAATTCCGATTTACTTTCCAGTTGACTTTCCCGAGGGAGTGGAAGATAGTGCAGTCGATCCGAAGGTTGATGGATGTGAACACACCATTCGATTTGACAAGCCTATCCCTGTGGATGAGGCCGATTTACCTTTGACTTTGCCTGAAATGGAAGACTTTTCACCTGGTGATGACCCCGCAGGATGCTTGGCAAGAGCGAAGGACTGGAGATACTTCCAGAAAGATGGCAAGTGGTTTGCACGTGAGACAAACACTATGCCGCAATGGGCGGGATCTTGCTGGTACTACTTCCGTTTCCTCGACCCCAAGAACGGCGAGTCAGCTTTCAGCCCTGAGCTCGATGAAGACTGGATGCCAGTTGATCTATATGTTGGAGGTGCTGAGCACGCCGTTCTTCATTTGTTGTATGCGAGATTTTGGCATCAAGTGTTGTACGATCTTGGATACACGAAGCACCCTGAGCCATTCCAGAAACTCGTTCACCAAGGTATGATTCTAGGATCAGACGGAGAGAAGGTAAGAAATTGTGCTTATGGCTACCATTATCTTGATCACTAGTCATCGTTCATTCACCAATTCTTTGGTATTAGATGTCCAAGTCCCGAGGAAACGTGGTCAACCCTGATGATGTAGTTGAAGTCCACGGGGCTGACGCACTTCGACTATACGAAATGTTCATGGGACCTTTGGAGGCAGTGAAGCCATGGCAAACGAGTCAAGTGTCTGGAGTCGTGCGCTTCCAAAATAAATTATTCAATTTAGTGCAGGAAGCTGCGAAGAATGATTCTTCAGTTGAAATGGACGAGGAAACGACGAAGATACTACACAAAACTATGAAGAAGGTAACTGAAGACATTGAGAGCATGTCTTTCAATACAGCAATCTCAGCAATGATGGTTTTGACTAATCATTTGACATCACTGAAAGATCGAGTTCCACGGGAGGCGGCAGAAAAGTTGACTCTGATGGTCTCTCCGTTTGCGCCTCATCTTGGAGAAGAATGCTGGAGCATTCTTGGCCACGATGACACGTTAGCATACCATCCATGGGTAGAACACGACGAAGCATTATGTGTTGACAACACCTTCAAGATGGGAGTGCAAGTAAATGGTAAGACCAGAGGAGAGATTGAAATTCCTAAGGATGCCGATCAGGAAGGAGCAATGGCTGAAGCTATGAAAGTGCAAAGTGTATCTAATCAGCTTGATGGAAAGGATGTGAAGAAGATTATTTATGTTCCTGGCAGAATTCTTAACATTGTTGCCAAGTAAGTATTATCTCTCTAATGTAAACAGATATTCCGGTAACTATCAGTACCTTATATGTCCGCAATTACTTCATTCGAATGATTCCTCTATAGAGATATGCTCAAAAATATTGCTGGGCCACATGCGTTTGAATTTGAATACGATACCATTACACGTACTCTCTATAGAGATACGATACGATACGATTGCATTTTAGTTTCTACTCTCTATGCACGAGGGTCATTCAGCAGAGAAAGGTGCGTGAACCTTTGCTTGGGTGTGGACGGATGTAGATACTTCCAACGACGAACGCATGTGAACAAACGTAAGTAAGTACATAGGTACATCTCTCTAAAAGTAGAGAGGTACTTTTAACCCTAACCATCTGGATAGCTTTGCATTTATCCTTAAAAGTTTACTTTTAAAGGTTACCCTTACAAACTCCCTACCGGGATTGGTGTACCTACTTATTAATGCCGCAGAAAACACAGGAGACAGGAGGATCTGTAAATACCAAGCTAGCCTAAAGAACGGCATTGGATCTTGCTTCCTTTACCGACGCTCCAAACCGGACTTGAACTTGGTGAATAATGCCGCAGAAAACACTGGAGGTTATGACTACTTTTATACATCACATTGAGAACTCATATTCTAGAACCGTTCACTTTTAAATATAAAGGGGGCTGCCTCCCTAAAAATTGAATTACCCAAAAATCTTTAGTAGGATCTGCCCACCTTCCCCTTCTGAAGTTAACTAGGTATTGGCCTTTTTCCCTAAAGAACGGCCTTGGATCTTGGCTTCCTTTACCGACTGCACTTGCGTGTTTCATAAAATGAGCGACACGCAGACACACAACAAACCATCACTCGTGAATCTACTCTAAAATCTAAAAGTACCTCCCACCAACTTTACTTTTAGGTGCTGTCTCCTTGTTCATAATTACTTGTTGAAGCGATTCGCCACAAGAGTAGTAGCAAAACAAAATGAGCAGCTTAAGAAAAACTTATCCTCGTCGCGTTACAGCTGATTCTACATCAGCTCCTTCCAAGTCTAAGGCTGCAATGAAGAAGGAGCTTCAACATCAGCAGACTTTTCCCTTCAAACTCTACGAGATGGTCGAGTATGCATGTGATTCCGAGTTTGCAGACTCGCTTTTCTGGTTGCCTGATGGCAGTGCCTTCGTCATTCAAGACAAGGATGTCATGATGAATGAACTCGCGCCGATGTTCTTCAAACAGACAAAGTTTCGATCTTTCGTAAGTGTCACTTTGCTTGCAGAGTACGATGTTTTTTCTCGCACTTGTGCTTCACACTAACGTAACATTAATGCCATCTCTCTCCGCAGACGCGCCAGCTAAATATCTGGGGTTTCGTTCGCACAGAAACGTTTGGAGGAGTAAAGGGTGGATGGCAACACGAGAACTTCCTCCGTGGACGACCTGATCTACTCAATGGAATTGATCGCACCGAAGTCAAGAGCGCTTCGAAGAAGAGTTCGTCCATCACCATGACACAAACTTCATCTAGGTCTGGCAGAGGAGCAGCTTCGATCTTGAACGAGGCTGTCGTCGTTGCCGACGAAAGCAGCTGTTCGTCTTCACTAGCAGATTCACAAGCCTCGTTATCTTTCAACAGAGAAAAAAGTGCTCAAGAAGTTCACTGTAACAGCGCTGCAGCAATCGCCCAACCAGTCACGCAAGCCTATCAAGGGACAGTCTTTCAATACTTTGATCCCGTCACTATCTCCTCTGTGAACTACGAGCAATCTGTTCAGGATTCAGTCTCCTTGTCGTCGTCATCTGTTCACAGGTACAGTGATGATAGTATTACTTCTACTCAAGCTGCAGACGCACAACAGGTTGAAGAAATGTACAGGATTGTCCAACCATTCAACAGTGACGATTTGATGTATCTTGCAAGCATCTTTGAAAAAGACGAACACCGCTCCAATGAAGGGGATTTATCTTCAATTCTATCACTAAATCAAGAAGGATCTGTTCAAGACTATTCCTTCGATCTCTAAAGAGACGCATTACACGAAGTTACATGCCTGGATGACGCTCATTCAATGAAGTTTGAAGAAGCCGAGAGCTTGTATGATGTAAAAAAAACAGTGAACATATCAATACAGTCGTACCACAGATACATTGACACCCAGTGCACTGGAGCGGGGAGTCAA
>JALLBH010000122.1:0-40899 GCA_036940005.1 Skeletonema menzelii
TTCAAGAACTTCCCACAAGGTGCTGGGGGATAGCGATTGACCTGGGAGGGGTGCGGAGTTGACCACACGATATACACCTGGAGCAATCTCTTCTACAGTGCAGGCCACATCATTTTGTATTCTGGGTAGAGCCCTGCCGGACTTTGCATACCGATTGGGGTTTCTATCGAATGGAGGGATGATTGCACGAGGATAGACATCCATTAAATCATTCCCATGCAAGCGTAGTAGTCTATTTGATTCAGAACAGAATCTCCATGGCCGTAATTTATGCCCAGCATGCAACCAATTTCCGAGATGTTGACGAAGAAATCCTCCTGGAGCCAAAAGCGTCAGAGCCTGTTTCCAAAGAGCAAAGTCTTTTGCAGATGGTTCTTCTGCGGGAAATAGATGGTCCAAGTTAGACCAAGTCTCATCCCCATGGCGGAGCCTCTTGTACTGAGGGTCAATTTTCGATCCCTTCGCGCATAGAACATCCGACAGGAAGAGTACTTGTTGATGTAGACGAACTCGATTCAAACGCCGTAGCTGTTCCCTATCATACTGGAGCTCTTCGAAGACACACATTATCCACTTGTCACCGACACGCGGAAAAGGAAACTCAATATTGTTGAGAACCACCTTGAAACCGTAGTAATCAACCTTTTCCCAGACGGATCGTGCCCAACAAGTAGTAACCAAAGAGTGATATTGTTTGAAGGATTCCTCGAATGGCTGGTGCGATCGGCCTAATTCAACTATAAAGAGCTCCACCGAAGTCTGTAGTAAGGTTCCAGCACTGGATGAGCAGCCAAAATGCATCAGCAGTTTGTTCAGTTGTTGAATTCCACACTCAATCGGCACATTCGGAAATCCTGCCCCATAGAAGCCAATATCTAGATCTCTGAGTGCTTTGGGCGCCGTACGTATAAGGCCACCTTTAGGCATTAGATCAAAATATGTCTTCTGCAAGCTATCTTGCAGCTCTTTTATGGAAGCCGTGTTACAGCTTAGCCCGAAGGAGACCTTGGGCCAGAAACAGGCAGTCAGCCACTTCCAGAATTGCCGCCGATTCACCGAACTCCCCAGGACCCTTTGAGCGGAATCAGACGCCTTCTCTTTCAAAATATCTAGCGCACCCTTACACTCTGCTGGGCAGCTGCATGTACTGCGACATGACCCGGAGGGACACGTTGCGACTCCCAACATCGTTTCAGGATGATGGACAGAGTGATGTTTCATTAAGAATGGAGTTCCATCTGGTAACGTCAGCTCTATATCAAACTCAGGATCTTCCGAGTGGTCTTCATATTGCCAGCATAACTTCCTTTTGTCAAAGGTGTAGGACATGAGATAGTAGAAGCACTTGTCAGGATGAAGGGTACCCCCCGTCGCCATAAGGAGTTCATTCCAGCTGCGTACACTTGCCGCCAGAGCTTCGTGGACCTCCCATATTGATTCCCTCTTCTTCATATTGATATGGATAATATCCGTGTCATCGACGAAGAGGATAGCCGCCAGATCAATGGATTTCTTTGGGGAAAGTGGGCAAACGAAGGTAGCGCCGTGTCCATTTGCTTTATGAGCCATCAAGATAGTTACACTGATTGCCGCCCATCCAGCGGGCGCCGCTCCATTGCCCTGGCAAAGACCCTGATATTTCACCTCTACCGTGCTGTGTTCGCACCGACTCGAATCTCCATAAGCAGTTCGAAGGAAGTATTTCATCTCCTGTATTGTAGTGAGCATCGACTCTGTTGCAGACTGCGCTACCCCAAATGCCTGAAATACCAGGGACGCAATAGCATGAGCGATTCTGTCGTAGCAGTTACTGGCATCAATTGAGGCAATGGCAGACGGAGTACGGAGCTGACGTCCAATGTCAAAGAAAAGCAGCTTCGTTAAAGCGCCATCTTCCGCTGTTCTATTCCGTTCACTAAAGATGTCTTCAGGCATCAGCTGATATTTCCGAATGTTGTTCATCATGCGGTCACCGTAGATAATCTTGTTCGCTTTGTTCAGATCAGCCTCCAACAGCAATATACTTCGCAATTTAGTCACCAGTCGGCTGCCCGCTTTCTTTTCCAGCATGCATGCCAAACCCCGTTGCCATCTTGACAGGCTGATACCTCGCATAAGAGCGATAGACGTTTTCACCGCGTGATAGTTGGAAATATAATCTGACTCTGCTCCAGCGATGTAGTGCCCAAAATGCAAGCCGGAGATGGAAGACGACGTTGCCTCTTTCGAGCGCCTCCAACTGGAGGCCCATGTCACTCCGTCAATCAATGTTTCTACAGAGTTCATTGGAACTAAGGCTCGAATCTGTTGTAACATCTTTCTCAAGGAAAAAGGAGCATTCCAATCTCATAAGTAGTCACGAAAGCAATTCACTTCCGGATGGAGCAGCTTGCTAATCATAAAACGTTGAGAAACTAAGGTGTGCAGTTGCAGTCTTGCGGCAGGAACTTCTTAAAATGGAATTGGAATGTGGTCATTGTCAATATGAAAATACAAGTAGGTACCAGTGCTGCAACTAGAGAGAGATACATTAAGAAGAACGTGAAGTAGGCTGTATATAGGCACAGTATGCAAAGGGGGGAAGCGAAGTACAAATACCTCCACCTACAGCTAAAGTGTGTACCAAACAATGGGGTCTTCATGTGCGAAGCAATGAAGCTGGAAAGCCACAAACACAACACAAAATTTCACATCTTCTACTTTCATCTCATTATTGGAATTTTTTTACTAAATTGTCAGTATTGTGCGCTCAATCTTCTTTAAGGGAATGCTCGTCGTCAGAGACGGCCACTGAAACTGACGACGAGCAAAATTTGCTCCGGATCTTGGACTTGTATTGGTCGACAGTGTATCTTTCCGGATCAGATGCTTGCTTCACTTTCAGCTCCTTAATCCCATACTCAATCGCCATTTTAGTCTTATCCCTCACCTCCTTGGCATAATCGTCACGTGCATACTCTCCATTGTATTGCTTCGTCTCGATTGGTTCACCAAACCAAAAGTACACTTTCTGAACTTTGCTAGGTGAAGTTACCGATATCGGGATTACTATTCCTTTGTAGCCCGTTGGGATGTCGCAAACGCTCTCAAACATATCCTCTGTACCCACGCATGCACAAGGTAATATCGGATATCCATGTTTAATTGCACATCTTGCAAATCCCACCCTCTGTTTCCACATCAATTCATAACGAGGTACAGAGCTGTGCTTGAGTACCTCGTGCCCACCTCCTGGGTAGACAAGTACGGACTCACCCTTTTTCATGAGCGCATCAACATTTTCCTTCGTCCCGTCTACACCGCCAAATGCGCGGACGATTGGTCCGTTGAGGGTGGCAAAGTGTAGATGGTCAGCTAAGCCCCTGGGAAAGACATCTCTGTTCTGATACAACTCATTCAATAGCAAGGGCATTTCGATACCGTAGAGAGAATGGTTTGATGCGAATAGATGTGGTGTATTAGATGGCACACGCGATAATCCAGTCGATTCCACGGAGATGAAGGGTTTGTAAGGTGTTAGGAGTGTATCCATGACACTTTTGGTTGGTGGAGTAAAGTCAACTATGTCATGACGGGCGACCTCTTTCTCAATATCCAAGAGACGGTCGATGCTTAGTTTGAGCATTTGATGGCTAAGCTTGACAAAGATGGAAGTGCATGCAAATGTATATCCTGAAACGATTGCACGAATTAGCATGACTGTGTTATCTTCTTGGTAGTATCGTGTAGCCGAGCATGCCGTGATGCAGAGGAGAAACAGCTGGACGAAGACGACGCCGTAGCGGGTCGAATGAACGCCAGAAACCATCTGCTGCATGCGAACGAGGAGGCTTCTTGAGCGGGCTCTCCACGGGATGTAGATGGGCAAAGAGGACGAAAGCATTGAAGATGTTGATTGCAATGAGTGCTAAGTCGACGATTGAGAGTAGCTTCATCATCATTATTAGATGATTTTTTAGATTTTTTATTAACGACAAAGATGTTTGTAAACTTTTTATGAGGTACCAGAGCTCTGGATGCGCCGCATTGGAGAGTCTTGCTTCTGTTCACCAAGCAGCATGCAAACTGCTGCTTCTTGCTTCGTTGATTTCTTGAGGCGAAGGTTATGTATTTGTATGTGCTGACAAGTGCTGACATTTCATTGAGCATCCAAATTGTCACAAATCGAGCAATCACTTTATTTGCATGCAACGAACTGGTATTATGTATTACTATTACCGTCCTACTTGATATTCTTTGGTTCTGAGAACACCTTGGGATACGTCATGTCTCAAGTGTTGTAGATGAATGATATTATCACTCATTTCTACAAGAGCTTCGAACATCTAAATCACTAAGAAGTAATACATACTGAGTAATATTTACAATTACAGACAGAGAATATTCACAAATTTGATCAATGTATACAATATCCAGCACAACATGTGCATGTTGCATCGAATCATACTCTGTCATTGTCGTTGACCATCATCAATCTTCTATCAATGAAATGTTGACGACAGTAAGGACACTCTGGCTGATATTTCATCAGTTCTTCCTCACTTGAACTCTTGTCGAAATGTTGTCCCATTGTCCTCCTCCTTCCCAGTGAGACAAGCCACTGGAGCACACAATCTTCATGGAAGACGTGTGAGCACTCGGCGTTTGATGCCCAGCATACACGTTCAGATAATTTGTATTTTGCATGGCATACCGCACAGAAGATGGGGGCAACTCTAGTCTCATTTGCTATTTGTTTTGTGACTGGATTGTTGCACGTAGTAGACTGTTCTTTTTCTTTGATTTCCACACAATAGTCACCTCTTACATCATGACCAGGTAATGGGATAGAAATGTGAGTGCACTCGACACTGTCACCTTTTGAAATCTCCTTTTCCGATGGGTCCGCCAGCTCGCCCTTGCTCCCTACTTCAATATCTAGATTGCCTTCTTCTTCTTCATCATCATCGCACGTCATGAGAGCAGTCTCACACGTTTCTGTTCGAGATAGGCACAACATATGCTCTTCTTTCAGCCTCTGTCATTCATTTGTGAATAGGTTGTGTATTAGAGAGAGTCAAAATCGGAAGGAGCAAGCAACAAAACAATGACTCACCAATGTAAATCCATTTAAACATCGAAGGATTGTAGCCGCCCGCAGACTATCAATCTCTTCGGCGCTTACTCCCTCATCGTAGTGTATTGCAACCGTTCTGGAGGTGCTGTCGCAACCGCAGCGCTTACAAATGTATGTGATAGCTAAAAGTGCACAGAAACCAAAGAAGACGAGGTATAACCCCATATAAATATACCAATTTTCACCTCTTTCAGCAGCCATCTTCCGACTTCCACAGGAGGGAGGCGCATCAAGTACTCCTATTGCTCGCTCAGTGATCGATAAGTAGTTTGGTCGCACCATGAGAAAAGAGTAGCACGGAATAATCATCACAAGTACGTGCTTGCTTTATTCGGCTTCGGGCTTAGTAGCTGGTGCTCGTGCAAGTGCAACTCAACTTCCTCCATGTTGAACCGGGAGTACTTTTTGATGACGTAAACTGGAAGAATGACATTTTGAGTACCGTTTTGTCACTGAAGAATCCCCTCTCTCTCTTAAAAGTAAGTAGGGCTCTTTCCCGATCGATGCAGGATGCAGTAACCTCGTTGACTGATATATGAGTGTATATATGAGTTTGCAAGAGAATTTCCACAAGTCATTTATGGAATATAATGTAACTATGGTAATTTACACATCTTGGTTAAGATGTGTTTTTCCATTACTTTGCTGCATAATGAATACATCCAAAGGGTTGGTCACCATTACTTTAGAGGAGTAAGTGACAGTCTTTGCCAAGAAAGAGTGCAGAGATACATCAGGATAAATCCTTCAATCGACACCACCTTTACAGCGTCTCTCTGTGCTTCCACATTAGAAATAGCACACATGTAAGTTCAATGAAACGCATGCTCAATCAAACTGTTAAAGCGAACAGCTAGCCAGCATCCTACTTAACTGCCCATGAATAGATTCGATAGTTGGGATCTGAGCTGGCAGGGCAAAGACAACATATTATGGAAAGCTACCTATGTAATGTCTGATCGACGAAGCACGCAAAGATCCGGAATCCGGAGGCTTCCGGAGGTATTTGTGCTCAGACTCAGACGCGTGCTGATATTTTATTGAGCATTCAAATTGTCACGAATCGAGCCATGGGAGCTACACATCACTACACATCATAGGTAGCCAGTGCAACGTATCACTTGACATTCTTTGGTTAAGTTTAAGTGTTGTAGATGAATGATAGCTCATTTCTACAAATGTTTTGTATGGTGGGAGCACCTAGTATGCTTACATGCAATAGGAGTATTTACTATATTTACAGATAGAGAATATTCACAATTTGATCAATATCCAATTTGTACAATATCCAGCACAACATGTACATGTTGCATCTAATTCAAACTTTGTCATCGTCGTTGACCGCCATCAATCTTCTATCAACGAAATGTTGACGACAGCAAGGGCACTCTGGCTGATACTTCATCAGTTCTTCCTCACTTGAACTCTTGTCGAAATGTTGTCCCATTGTCCTCCTCCTTCCCAGTGAGACAAGCCACTGGAGCACACAATCTTCATGGAAGACGTGTGAGCACTCGGCGTTTGATGCCCAGCATACACGTTCAGATAATTTGTATTTTGCATGGCATACCGCACAGAAGATGGGGGCAACTCTAGTCTCATTTGCTATTTGTTTTGTGACTGGATTGTTGCACGTAGTAGACTGTTCTTTTTCTTTGATTTCCACACAATAGTCACCTCTTACATCATGACCAGGTAATGGGATAGAAATGTGAGTGCACTCGACACTGTCACCTTTTGAAATCTCCTTTTCCGATGGGTCCGCCAGCTCGCCCTTGCTCCCTACTTCAATATCTAGATTGCCTTCTTCTTCTTCATCATCATCGCACGTCATGAGAGCAGTCTCACACGTTTCTGTTCGAGATAGGCACAACATATGCTCTTCTTTCAGCCTCTGTCATTCATTTGTGAATAGGTTGTGTATTAGAGAGAGTCAAAATCGGAAGGAGCAAGCAACAAAACAATGACTCACCAATGTAAATCCATTTAAACATCGAAGGATTGTAGCCGCCCGCATACTATCAATCTCTTCTTCGGCACAGGTCTTCTCTTCTCCTGTTTCTCCCTCATCGTAGTGTATTGCAACCGTTCTGGCGGTGCTGTCGCAACTGCAGCGCTTACAAATGTATGTGATAGCTAAAAGGGCACAGAAACCAAAGAAGACGAGGCATAGCCCCATATAATGATATCGATTCTCACTCTCTTCAGCAGCCATCTTCCGACTTCCGTCCACCGGATGATGTTACGGTAGCAGCGCGTGCTTGTTAGGCTTGGGCTTGGGTTTTGTTCGGTGGTGCGTGTTCGGTGAAACAACTTCCGCTGCTCCTTCGCGAACCGGTTATGTTGTAAGTATATAGGTACTTATGTGCCCTGCCGAAGACACTAACTTATTGGTGACGTGGATCTACGATGAATGACACTATTTAAGTGCCGTTTGTCCCCACTGATGAAGAATCCCATTATCTTTCATCATCATCGCCATGGTATCATGGTACTATTTTCCCGCTATGCTGTGCCTCATCGATGATGCTGTTACTGCCACTTACTATCACAAGACGTGAGCTGCTGTTTATTGTCAGTGCAGTGTGCTACCTCTCTAGACATAATTAGGTGGGGGTTCGGTTCTTCATGCGCCGTAGGCAAGGTGAAAAGTAGCTTGCTGCACAAGAAACAAGAACGTCATGCGATTTGTGATGTTTGGTCGGGTAGGACCAGAAACTATTGATAGAGAATTCCTCAATCTAGTTGATCTGTGTCCATTCCTTGCCACCGACCGAGACCGGTATGATGATGAAGCAGTTTATGTAATGCTTCAAAAACATCCTCGGGTGGCATGCCTTCGTCACTCGTTTCGATGCGGTGTGGGAAACAATATTCGTCCTCTGGCGGTTGTCATAGCGTTGGGTGGGTCTCTGAAAGTTATTAAAGCAATGGTAAATGCGTGCCCGGAAGCCTTGAATGAGCGTTTAGGCAAACGAACATTGCTACACTACATTATTTCAGAGGGAGCGGATATCCAAATTATTGAGTACCTTACGACGAAGTGTTGTCCAACACTCATATCTCAAACAGATTCTTTTGGTTCCATTCCACTTCACGTGGCAGCATCATACCCATCTTCATCGAGCTTTGTTCTACGTCATCTGTTGCAAGTATACCCCGATGGAGCACACGCTCTTGACAATAGATCTCAAACGGCATTGCATCGGGCCTGCAAATCACGTGCGCCACTGAGCAAAGTTCTTGCATTGATAGAGGCAAATCCAAAGGCATTATTTTGGAGAGATTACGGAAATAATACACCATTGGGCTGGGCCGAGAAATTTGATCATAGTTTGACTGATATTTGTCCAGATGTAGTTGAAATAATTAGCATGATGGAAGATATTTTGACTTTGGAATGTGCGGAGAGAGTAAGCAATGGAGAGTATGCTCACGACCACACCACAGATGAGCTTGGCATCAACATCATCAACATTGATGAAAGAAAACAACGTGCAAAGGAAATTCTGTCCCACTTCCAGTCATTGTCATGGCATGAGGGTATTCGAATTGCATTTGCCTGCAATCGCAGTTTGATCTCTTTGATTGGTGTGCAATCCGAGTTGTTCCCGACATTACTTTCCATGCTTGCTCATACAAATGATGGGTGCAACGTAGGTACCAGTTTTGGTCTTGAGAGTGCTTATGCAATACTACTTAGGTGTCCGGGTGCGTTTGGCGGTGGTCGAATGCAAGCGACGTCACTGGACTAGATTTAGATACGAGAGGTAAGAATGGTATACAGTGAAGTCACCACATCATGGAAGAAGCTGTTCTCGGTACTTAGCTAGCGCGTGCTTTAAGAGGCACGGGCAGTGTTAGTGGTTGGTAGGTGACGCTGGGAAAGTAAGACGAATTATATAGCATGCAAACCACCCAAGAACCCAATCCAAATTAGTAACTCTTGGTATGCAGTGAAGTACCTCAAAGCCAACTCAGAATGATTCGGGCCTTACAACATTCATGGTTATGAATTCATGAATCCAACTCAGCAGCGCCCCGATGATTCAGTTAGAGTGATTTGACGGCTTGACGGTGAATGTCCGTCTCCTTTGATTTGGTAGATAGCTGAGTTTTTTTCAAAAAATCTCATAGACGCTAAAACCAACGCCGTAAACATTGTGGGCTAGCCAAACAATGCGATGACAAAAAAATGATCTCTAATCAGCTCTAATAAATAATTATTAATTGAGGATTGAGCGAGGACAAAGGAGGACAATGCAGTAAGAGCTACTACAAAAGCATTATAATCTAATAATAATATATTGTTGAAGAAGATGAGCACTCCAGCGATACACGAGGCTGAAGAAATATGTGCATCCTGCGGAAAAGGTGGCGGTGATAATAACATCAAATTAAAGAATTGTACCGCTTGCTTTCTTGTAAAGTATTGCGGCGTGGAATGCCAGCGTAATCACAGGTCGCAGCACAAACGAGCGTGCAAGAAGCGGGCAGCTGAATTGAAAGATGAGTTATTATTCAAGCAGCCCGAAAGCAGAGATCTCGGTGATTGTCCGATCTGCCTATTACCGATCCCAATGGTTACATCACAAGATACTGTGAAGTACACTGTGCAGTCGTGCTGCAGTAAGGTGGTATGTGATGGTTGCATTTATGCCAATCAGTTGCGAGAGATTGAAGCAAGGCTGAAACCATCGTGTCCATTCTGTCGACACCCAGTACCAGCAACGAACACAGAGGCCGATTTGAATCAAAAGAAGAGAGCCGAAGCGAATGACCCACTTGCTTTGCACGATGAGGGCATGGATAGCTTTTATGCGGGTGACTACGCCACTGCTATCAAGTACTGCGAGAAGGCAGCTGCATTGGGTCACATTCAATCACACTATCACTTGTCTACTCTATATTTTGAGGGGGCTGTTGTTGAAAAGGACACAAAAAAATTCGTATATCATGCGGAACAGGCCGCCATTGGTGGACATCCCATGGCAAGATACAATCTCGGTGTGGTGGAATTTGAAAAAGGCAATATTGAGAGAGCAGCGAAGCATTGGATCATCGCCGCCAATCTCGGATATGATTTATCAATAGAATCTCTGAAGGATTGTTATTCAGGGGGAGTGATCAGCAAAGAGGTCTTTGCTACTGCCCTCCGTGCACATCAGGCTGCAGTGGAAGCAATGAAAAGTTCCCAAAGGGATGCAGCAGAAGCAGCTCGAAAGAAGATATAGATGATGGATATGGGTGTGTGTGTTGGGGTGGGGATTGCTTGTAGATAGTCTGGGAGAGAGCAACGGTGAGCGCAAATCTGTGCCCTCAACGAATGAAAAAAAAACACAAACAAACATGAAAAGAGTAGAGGCGAATGATCCAGTTGTAATGTGCCTAGAATGAACCGAACAAAGAAATAAAGGAGATTATACCAGGGCATTTGGGTATTATGCAAAGGCATCAAAATTGGGGGATGCTGAGGCGCATGTTAGACTGGCATCTTTGTATCATTTTGGGCAAGGTGTTGAGAAGGATGTGGGTAAGGAAATTCACCACATGGAAGAGGCCGCTATTGGTGGTCATCCCGGAGCTAGATACGATCTTGGATGCTACCAAGATAAGAATGGCAATATTGAGAGAGCAGTGAAACATTACTTCATCGCCGCCATCCAGGGACATGATGATTCAATCAAATGTTTAATGGTATCATTTAAGGGGGGATTTATCAGCAGAGATCTTCTTGCTGCCACTGTTCGTGCACACCAAGCAGCCCTAGCTGCAACCAAATGTCCGCAGAGGGAGGTGGGCGATGAATATTGTCGAATAATGAATTCCTAGATCTGTCCTTTCGAGCACTGGAGCTTTAGATTTTGTTCCGTGATAGAGAAATGAAATTATTACACTTATTACGAGCTAGCTGGCATATATCGGATGAAACTGCATTCCATGCAAGCCTGACGGTCTACCTCTACCTACTACAGGCAACTGTCCAACAGTTCCTTCTCAGCAGAATTTGTGGCTGGAGGCTAATACACAGGAAAAAGGAATATATTCCATCCTGCGTGTTTGAGGGTTTCACTTCCGTTGGCCTGTCTTCCTTGCTCCCTTTGGGATCCATGCCTCGTCCTCATCATCACTCTCGTCTCCAAATTTCCGACGCTTGCGGGGTTTAGACGTGCTCTTCTTAGTCTTAGCCTGGGATACCACCTTCATCACGCCCGGTCCCCGAGAGAATAGTTGTGGAAGGCTTTGCCATGATGTGATGACCTCGTACAACCGAGATAGAGACTCTTCGTCTTTGGAAGAAGCCTTTTCCCTCTTGCGTGTGAGAGGATTCCATGTTCCATATGAGTAGGAACTCTTCTTCGATGCATCAAGGTTCGGCATGGTCTTGGGAGCAATATCCTTGCCGAATCCATTGTATCCAATCCCTTGTTGAAGCATTTCCAAAAGGAGGGGCATCAACTCCAGAGGAATGCTATCAAAGCTACGAGGATTATACAGGTCAGTGTTCACATGATTGAGCGCCAGGACAAGTTTGTAGCGAATTTTAACGCTTTCACTTGCATCAAGAGCATTGATCTGCAGTAGAAACAGAAAAGATGAGCATTTTTGAGAACAAGTTAAATCAGGAAATGAGATCAAATGACGTATAATGAGCATGGAACAAACGTTACCTTTCGAATAGTCTCCTCAAAGGAATCATTGTGGTTGAAACCAGTCATAGAAACGGCGCAAGTGTGATTACTAGCTGCAATGGAGTCGAGGCTTGCCGTGTCGAACAGGGCGCCTTTGACAATCTTGGCCCTCCCACCATCTACCTGTGGGGAAGATCGACTTTCGTCGAATCTAAATTGACCGTCAACGTACCCCCACCTGCGTCTTGCTCTCTGTTGGACTGTCTTCAACGACTTGTTGCCCGTCAAGTCGAATCGGAGAAGAGTCGAGTTGTTCCGCAACATGTCGATCACCGCAGGGCAGCATTTATCATTCAGCCAATTTCTGCTCAAGTCAAGTTGCTGCAAAGTTGTATTCTTCTTCAGTGCCGGCAACAGAACATTCGTTCCTTTAGAAGTCAAATGATTGTTGGACATGATAAGCGTTATCAGCTTACAGTCTTCACTCTCGAGGAAGCTTGCCATAACTTTAGTTCCTGCTAGAGGAAGACTGTTTCGGCTGAGATCGAGACTAGTCAACCTGCTCAACGATTTGGTAATCTTCTTCGTGTTGCGAATGATGCCCGGTAGCTGCAGTTGGTTGGAATGCATGCAAAGACTTTCAATTGTCTTGTTCTTTACAAGAGCATCGGACAGAAGCTTCTTGTTGTCATTATCTACGGGTGCACCAGTCAAAGAGAACGAAGTGACAGAGTTCTTCTTTCCGATGAATTTGGCTACCATGGCCACACTCTCTTTATCAAAGTCTTCATGTCCAATCTCCAGGCTGTCACAATTCTTGCATGCAGAAAGAATCTTATCCACGACAGTACTCCCACCTGCAAGACTGCAATATGCCAAATTCACATTACAGATGACAGGGTGCTTCTTGAGTGCCTTTGCCAGCGCTTTTGCCGTGTCTTCAGACTCAATGTTGGAATGTGAAAGATTGAGTGTGGAAAGTGTCGTGTTGTTGGCAACAAATTCTACCAACGAAGAGAGGGCAGCTGCAGAGAGGCTACAGTTTGACAACTCCAAAGCATTCAATGTGCTGATGTTACCGAGAGATGGAAGGACGCTATTACCTAGCCAAGATTCTGGAGGCAAGTGGTGATTGACAATCTTGAATGTCTCTAGAGAGGTATGGCTCTGAATGCCTTGAGCAAAATACTCGTAGCAAGGCAACATTTCCGTGTCTGATGTACGATGGTTGGCAAACATAAATTAACATCATCAGTTAGAGCGAAGATTAAATATCAATGTAATGAAATAGATGAAGATAAGTACAATAGTCACTCACGATATGGAACCTGAGATAACGTCGGACGTCCACTAAACACACGCTCCAACGTGATGGTGCGCTTCCTCTGCTTGGAGACTAAGGCACGTTGCACTTTTGTAAGAACACCTTTTACCTTCCAATGCAAAGTAACTCGTCCTCCATGCCAGTAATTGGTGTAGAAGATTTTGTCACCGTCAACAGTTTGGAAAGAACTTAAATCAACAGATGCCCATTCATGTTGTAGCCGGACGCCGGGCCTGACACGATTATCTCCTTCACTATCGATAAAATCATCTTCCTCATCGGACGAGCCAGTATCAGATTCTAAATCTTCGTCATCGGATGCAGCATAATCATCTCCTTCCTCGTTGTCAATATCGTCGTTATCAGATTCCGCTTCCTCTTCTTGCTTGCGCTTCCTACTTCTGAGTGGAAAAAATGACAAAAATATTGTGAGCGCACAATCAACGTCTCCAATGACAAATTGGTACACCAAAATCAGCCATATTAGATCACTAACCTTGTGCTCCTCACGTTTCTTGAATGAATAGCGGCCTGCTTCTTCTTTCCCTCAGAAGCAACGGCAGCTCTTTCGGCTTCCATGTACACCGAAATCACCTGCTTGCGCTCTCGGCTCGATCGTCGGGGCGCCTCCTCCTCTGGCTGCTGCGTGGCGTCGTTCATATTTGGCTTCTTATCAATGATGATTAATAGAGGCGATGCTGATGTAATGGCAAAGGTGCTTGTTTAGAGGTCTCTCCTGCCTGTGGTGGCAATTTCTTTGTTCCGATGGCCGACGCGATAACAGTCGATGTCGGGCGAATGTATTTGGCGAAAAATAGAGCAGCTCCTCAATTACCTCTAGACTTAATTACGAACACTCCACCAAGCTAGATAGTTGCTGTTTATGACCGGCGAGTTGTCTCCCTTGCTTTGAGGAGAGGGCCAATGAAACGATCAATGCGTGCGCGTCAAGGCAATGAAATCGAGTAGAGTTGGCAGTTGGCAGCAAGTTTGATTCGGGATTCGGGATTCGGGGGCAAAACGAGCGCAAGCCCCTTCTCTCTCTAGAGAACGAAATTATTATTATGGCAATAGGAGACGATGCAGTGTATGGTATGTAGTTCTCCAAAGGTACTAGAGATTATGCATTGGCGAAGCTGAAGGAGGAATAATCTGTCTATTGACAAGTAAGATGACTTGGGGGGGGGAGCTCGTCGGGCGTATCAGAGAGCTGCTTGCTACAAAGAGCCACAAAGGAAGTAAGCAGGACGAAATGCAGAATCACTCAGGGACATGACATTGGAAGCCTTCCTTCTGTATCCACTCTGGCATGAATGCAGCCATCACACCCTGGTTTGCTACAGCACGACTGCAACGTAAACCTAATCGTATCTTGTGATGTAAACAGTGGGATTGGTAGCAGACAGATCGGACAGTCACCGAGATGGCTGCTCTCAGGTTGTTTGAATAACAACTCATCACGCAATTCAGCCGCTCACTTCTTGCACGCTTCTTCGTGCTCTGATTTATGATCTATCTGGCAGTCATCGCTGCAATATTTCACGAGATCGCAATCATCACATTTCTTCAATTTGAGATCATCAACTTCTGCGATGCCGCAGGAGGCACATAACTCATTCGCCGCTGCGTCTAAGTCTTCATTCTCAGCAGTCATTGTCCGATAGCCGATAGTTCATTATCGTCCCTCTCTGCTCAGGAGAGCAACAGCTGCAGACACTGGTGAGGAGAGATACAGAACTCAAGAACTGTCGTCGGAAAAGATTTGTGGAAAAGGTGCCACCCTACGCGCTGAAATAAATACTAATTCCCTCGTAGAATATTTTGGCGGGAGGACGATCCCAACCTTCTTTTGTCTCCACCATGTCAAGAGCAGCTTGACTTGGCTATCCTCCCATAGCCGACGTTGACATTATCAAGCCAACTATTGAATCAAGCTACCAAAGCACCAGATTCATCATCATCATCATCAGCAGCAGCAGCATCGTCTCTAATTGCTTGAAAGCAGACGCAGAAGCAGATCTTTAAGTTGAAGTCCCCCAAGAGATAGGAAAGAACATTTGCAATTATCGGAACCCGAATCATTGCAACGCCAATATACAAACAGCATCAGCCAGCGTCAAAGATGACGATACTGCTCAATTCATCATCATCATCATCACTTCTTGTAATGATTAGCATCCTGCTGACACTTGCTTCGATAATCTCTCTCACAGAATCTTTCTCGACAATTTCCTTGAACCAAAGATTCCACAACTTCAACATCCACTCTCCGTCATCTACTTCATCATGTCTCCATGCCATTACCAACCCCTTACGTCGTCGATCCTCCTCCACCTCTACCTCAAAAGAAGACGACGACACCAAGAACAAACGTCAAGCCAAACACTCCAATCTAATCCAACACATCACCTCCATCACCGACTACAAAAATCTCGTCGTTAACGAACAACACAACATTACCGTAGTAAGATTCTACAGCCACTACTGCCGCTCGTGTCGTGCTTCCGAACCACACTTTTTCAAATTAGCACAAGACTTTCAACATCACAATGTCAACTTTGTCGAAGTTCCTCTCACTCCCACCACCAAAGTATTACACGAGGCGCTGGACGTGCCATCACTGCCATGGACACACATTTACCATCCCGAGGCAGGCTTGGTCGAAGAACGGAAGGTGTCGAAAAAGTTTATTGGGGAGGTGAGGAGTGCTTTGAGGTGTTATGTGTATGGGGAGTGTAGTTTGGAGGATGCTCCGGAGGGTAGTTGTTTCGAGGTTTATGGCGAGTGTGCGATAGATGACTTTGAGAATGATGCTTAGTTGAATATGGGGTGGAAGTAGATTGGAGTTTGGTTGGTTTGGGGAGAGAATTCAAGAGCAAATCATGAGGAATCCTGCTTCTTTTGTAATATTGTTTGATTATTAGTATTAGTTGAATGACTAAAGCTAGTACAAGGGCGTACTTTATGACATCTACATGCCCTTCCTTATTTGTAGCACTGTGCTGTTTTGTATCCCAACGAAATATCCACAGCAAGAAGATATTGTACTTAGGATTGTTTTGCTGTTTACCTTCTCATCAATGTCCCCCAGAGACATACATTAAAACGCTCTCACTGTAGAGCGTTGCCCATTCTTCATTCACCCTTTCTAACCAACACCACATCATCATCATACCTTTGTACTACCTACCCTAATCATTCATAGTGCCTCATTCTATTGATATCCTTCAACCACATCCATCATTCAGCATGATTCCCCCAAAATTACTAACCAACTTGAACACATTCCATTTTTTCCTATATACTTTCTACTCCACAATCTTGACATCAAAACTCTCCTCCTTACCAAGATTCAACATGGGAGTCCAAACCCCCTGAACACTCACACAATCCCCCCTCACCGCCAACCCACCCAGTCGTGTAATCTTCCTCCCACTCGTATTAACCAACATACTCATAACCTCTTTAATCCTCGCCTCACTACAATTTTTGACACATATTTGTTTCGATGACCCCGTCAGATATTCTCCCTGGATGTAGGGATGGTGTCCATTGCGTGGTTTGATGATGATTTGAATGGAGGGGTGGGACGTGGCGAATTGGAAGAGGTGGTTGGTGGGGGAGGATGGTGATTGTTGGAGGTATTGTCGAATGGTGGAGGAGGAGCCGCCGTGTTCGCAGTACCGGATGCGCAGTTTTTGGAGTTGTTGGATGCCTCGTGTTGCCATGATGATGTTGTTGTTATTATTATTATTAGTGCACTGCTATTTTGATGAATTATTTTGTTGTTGGGTGTATGTTAGTGATTATGTAGAGAAGAAGACACTATGACACATCAAGTTCATGGTCGACATGTAATTTTTGTGGTGGCTTTTATTTTGACGAGAACGAAGTGGTGAAGTGAGCGGGCTTGAGCGGGCTTCGATCTTTTTGCCCCCGAACTCTTTGAGCCGTTGCACTTGTTTGCCAAGACGAGCGAGGTGCTGCTCGCTTGTACCCCTTATGCTGGACAACAAGGGAGTGAACCTTATGGAGGCAGGTGACTATGCGACTGTGATTGAGTACTGGGAGAAGGCAGCTGGATTGGGTCATATTGAATCGCATTATCACTTATCAATTGTATATGATGAAGGGCAAGGTGTAGAAAAGGCCATATATCACGCGGAAGAAGCTGCTATTGGGGGTCATGTCATGGCAAGGCATAATGTTGGAGTGGAGGAGTTGAATAGAGGCCACATGGAAAGAGCAGTGAAGCATTTCATTATTGCCGCCAATCTCGGCGATGATTCATGAATAGAAATGCTGAAGAAGTGTTATGCAAGGGGAGTGGTTAGCAAAGAGGACTTTGTTGCTGTCCTCCGTGCAAATCAGGCTGCAGTGGATGCGACGAAAAGTCCTCAAAGGGATGCAGCAGAAGCAGCCCGAAAGATGTAGGCAGAGGGGTGTTTGATCTATGCACATTGATCAATCAGAGTGCCCAAAGGGATGCAGCAGAAGCATTTGATCACAGATGGATGCATTCAAGGTGGGGAATATAGGGAATTGACGTGTGTTTGCCCAGCCTTCATCTCAGTGGCTGATATTGGCACAGGGAGGTTCGGCTGCCCTCCTCTTCCCGTTATTCATTGTATGGGAGTAGGAATGAGCAGAAGACCTTGGAACAAAAGATAATGAATAACCATTTTATTTCGTTATTAAATTCTTCCTTGTCTATTCGTTCAAACTAACCTCGTGACATGTGTTTGCTCACTCAAAATTGCTTGGCGGTGTTGCACACTTCAACTTCATCAACATCCCCTGTCTACATCTTCTGATACTCTGATAAAAAAGTTACGTTGCAAAGACCTCATCCTCCCACATAATAGTGTTGTTTCGATACTTCAGTATTTTACTCTTCAGAGTTTTACAAGCATGTGGAGGAATGTTAAATGTCGTATTCCAATCGCTCACACTCTTCATGTCACCCCTATGTCGTCTCGTAACGAGACAAAAATACGGAGAGTCTACTAACGTGGCGCCTCCCTCTTGATCATCTCCAATAATCTTCACATTCGCTTCTGTGGTAGAATTCTTCATGTATTCTGTTACCAACAAAGTCAAGACGGATTGATCCTGACGATGCGAGACATATTCATTCCCACCCTTTTTGTAATTTGTCCCGTTTGGATCTTTCTTGCTACTGCCTATGGGAGCCATGCACGCACGGCAATCAAGCACTCCACAATCTACCCATCTGTTCAATACTTTCCGTATTTGTTCTCTTTGCAAATTAACTAAGAAATGAGTAGCAGCTATGGGAGGATGGTCATTAAAATCTTGGGGAGTCAAACCAAAGTACTCAAATGTACCGCTGTGCGTCTGCTGGCGAATATCCCATGCTTCCTTCTTACCAACAAAATCAATCTCTTTTCGAACGATACGCTTTGCCCAGATTGAGGGATTTTGTAGAAATCTAGTTGATGCATCACTCCACATAACAACATCTGCTGATTCACTGGGGGGCAAGAGGTTATTCTGACGTAGGAACACACCCATGGCAGTTGGCTTGAAGCAATAAGTGCCGCCATCTAATGAATTGCTTGGAACTTCAAAATCGATCATGCGTAGTGATAGAGGTGACTTCGATATTTCTTCTTTAAATTCGGTTATCCATTGTATGTCTTCACCCGATTGTTTCATCAAGAAAATGTACACAGGTCCTTTGAATTGAACGGCAATGAGTGAGCGAAGCATGGCAACCCCTTCGAGCTTGTGATTTTCGGAAAATGCAGTCACTACAGCTAGGTTGCTGCTGCTTTGATCTATGTCCATCGCAGTAGTAGATGATGACATATCTGACGATAGTTGATCGGTGATTATTTTCATTTCTTCATTTTTTCGGCAGTCGTCAATAATTTTTGTATTATTGATTAATAACGAATAATTGAGCAATACCAGCGGCAGCACCACTAGTACGCCTATGAGCAGGAAAGCCCTGCTGCTGAGACGCATTATCTAATGTTGTAGAGGTATGTATCATAGGCAGCGGCAACACAATGGCAATGGCAAATGAACAAAAATCATAAGAGAGCAGAAGAGAGGCAAAAAAATGACGATGGCGAAAAATATAACCCTTCAAAAGCAAACTTTACCCGTCAAAAGAAGTACTCCCTATCTTTAGAACCAAGAAACTATCAATGGTCTTTTCATATTTACCCACTTGATATCAAGGGGGGAAATCAATAGGGGGTAACTATTGGGCTGTTCCCACCCAATCCCATTTTTTGAAAAAATACACCTACACCACGACACCTCTCTAGCATGAACGATCAAAATACTACGAGGATCATAATATGTAGTCTGAAGGGCACATCATAAAAACAATCACAGCTTGAGAGCTCTGCTAGTGTATCAATGGCACCCTTACGTTTAGCGTTCCTCACCGCAAGTATGATGTCAAAAGATAATGTCCGTGTTGGGAATGATTTAACGTCGGCTCCGGCAGTGGCAATTACACCGATGAATAGCAGCAGCGGCAAAGTAACTGCAGCTAATGAAGTGATAGCAATGAATGCATCGACCGCTTCGAAGAGCAGCAACACTGCAGTGTCTACACCAGTGCACAGCAACGTAGCACAAGAAGAAAGCGGTCCTATTCACTTCTGCTTCATTGTGCATGGCCATCAAGGTAAACCGACAGATTTGTCTTATCTCCATCATGCAATCAAAGATAAGGCATATGAGCACGGAGGATTTGCAACGACCAAGTCAAGCGAGAAGTGCATCGTTGGAAGAAATAATAATTCACATGATGATGATATGGCTTCTGATGGTAGTGACAGCAATCGTGCAAACCAAGAAGAAATCGTTCAAACTTCTGTAGAGGAGATCATCATCGGAGAATCAAAAAGAAGCAGCACATTTATCGTACATAATGCTGTGTGTAATGAGGGGAGCACGCATGATGGAGTAGAGAAAGGAGGGGAACGCCTGGCCAATGAAATGTTGGAGGTGATCCGTGACGAGATTGGACAACGAACACAAACCCACAAGCATCAGGATGTGACAATTAGTATTGTTGGGAACTCATTAGGCGGGCTTTATGGTAGATATGCTGTTGCCAAACTTGATGAACTGCTGTTCGCTTCAGATGAACATGACACTAAGGATGCACCACACTACATCCTCGATGATAACATTCGTCTACACTTCAATGTGTTTTGCTCCACGGCTAGTCCACATCTTGGTTGTGCAGATAGAACATACTTTCCAATCCCTCGATTCGCTGAAGTTGGTATTGCCAATCGAATGGGAGAAACAGGGAGGGATCTATTCCGTGTGAATGATTTGATGAAGACTATGGCAACATCACCTAAGTATACTCGTCCGCTTGCTCTTTTTCGCAAAAGGATTGCTTATGCAAATGCCTATGGAACAGATTTTGTTGTACCTGGTTCTACTGCAGCATTCTTGGATGGTAGCAGTGACTCTTTGCATTATTTTGATGCAGACTTTGAAAGTATTAAGGAAGAGACGCAAAGCCAGCAACAGGCTGCAGATAGAGTCTGCCCAGCAACTGAGCAAGGATTGTTCGTAGCAACCTGTTACACGCCCCGTCAATCGATGACTGATTTAGAGCCATCTGGATCAGAGCTGGAGGTCATGTCAAAGACTCTTGATTCTTTGGGGTGGACAAAAGTGTTTGTTGACCTAAGGAAAGGAATACCTATCTCCGCAAAGGTGCCTATCGTGTCCAATTCTAGTCCAGACACTTGTCCCGTTAGAAGACTGTCCATCAATCGCAAAGTAGCCACCTCAAAAGATCTTTGTAGCGCGATCTCAAGTGGAAGAGGCGGCCGTGTCACTGTCCCTCTTGGTCACAATGCAATTATAGCCTTTAAGAGAGGTAGTTTTAGGACCGCCTTCAACAAAGGAGGACGGCCAGTGGCGGATAGCCTGGCCACCAATTTGATAGAAGACATTTCCATGTGGACGCAGAATGTTTAGAAACCTCAAGTAAAACTTAACTTAAAAAAAATTAGTGGATTCTCAGCCGATGCAGGTCTTGAAAATATTTTTCGGCTGCTTCCCTCTGCGGACTCTTGGTTGCGTCTATTGCAGCTTTATGTGCACGGAGAGTTGCAGCAAGAACCTCTTTATCGACAAATCCGTCCTTAAAAGCATTCATAAGGTGTTTGGTTGAATCATCATCTCCCTGCGTGGCGGCGATGATCCAATGTTTCACTGCTCTCTCAATATTGTCATTGTTCCATTCCTCACATCCAAGATTGTTCCTAGCTTGGGGATGACCGCCGATAGCCGCCTCTTCCAGATGGCGAATGTTTCCCCCCTCATCCTTTTCAGCCCCTAGTTCGAAATGATACATAATTGAGAGTCTAAAATGCGATTGGGCAACTCCCAATTCTGCAGCCTTTTTGGAATACTCAAATGCAGTGCGGTAGTCTTTTTCGTCATATTTTTCTCCTCCCACTTGGTTTATCGCAGCTGGATCATTCGCTTTCCTTCTTTTCACATTTTGTCTGTCACGTCCTTCCTTTGTGTCGGGCGCAGGTTCGCGGCAGAATAGACATGTGTGTTTGAGTCTCCCTTCCACCTCTCTTACAGCATTGGCACAAGCGCAGCCATTACAAATAATTTTGCTGCAACACATCATCATGCTAGATTTCGCCGTATCAAGCGACAGAGGTAAACAGCAGACCGGGCAGTCCCCAAGATGGCTGCTTTCCGGTTGCTTGAATAATAGCTCATCACGTAATTCAGCCGCTCGCTTTTTGCATGCTTCTTCGTGATCTGGTTTATGATCTATCTGACACTCATCGCTGCAGTATCGAACGAGATCGCAATCATCACATTCCTTCAATTTGATCTCGTCAACTTCTGCGACGCCGCAGGAAGCACAACAAGAGGTGTCCGCCTTATTCTCCTCGCTCATTTTTAGCCAACGAAACATAATATAGTAATGGTAGCGCGGACTGCAGTGACCGCTGCTTGTGTAACGGATTATTTGTAGTTTGTGGTTGTGGGAAATGAAAATGGGGAATTTTTTTGTCGAGTTATCGTACGTTGAGACTGACGTAGGAATTAATAGAAGAAAGTTCGCGGGCTTTCACGGCTTGAAGATTACATAGAGCAAGATACTTCAGTTTTCAGTTACGTTGTTCGTCGTGTATCTAAGCTTACTCTCTTCATAATCAAACACTGTGCATTGATTGTGCCCCTATCATCAGAAGATAATGAATATTGCTGCCCTATCGTCTTCTCTTTTGTGTGCGGCAGTGTCTGCTTTCGCCACCAGCCGCTCATATCGGCAGCTGAGCCCATCGGCAGCCGTGAAAGAATCATCGTCGTCACTTATGATGTCATCTTCATTGGCAGATGAATACGCTATCCGTACACAAAGCAACAGGTCTAACGAACTGCGGTGGGACTTTATACCAATCAATCATTTTGCAGAGAATCGAGATAGTTTGAATGAAGGTGTTGGAACACTTGCTCTAAAGGCGTTAGAAAGTTGTGGCCATCATATCGCTCAGCAAGAGAGTGATAAAATGATTGCACACAGTCTTCAATGCGAATGGACCAAATCTGGTACAAATGTCTGGTCCATCAAAGTGGATAGAACTACAAAAGATACAGATGAAGGCAATGAATTGGATTGTGTCTTGAGCCGAATCATGGTACAATGTGCTTTATCCAAAATTACAACAACAATTCCTGATGGCAAAGAGGAGGCACCAAATGGAAACAACGAAATATTGCTTCATGTGACGCTTCCACTACCAGAAGGCCGGGGCTGTCAACAAATATTATTTTCAAATTACAATTACGACGATTGCGTTCGTCATCTATTCACCCCACTCAACTCTGAGTATGCACAAAAAATGGAACTAGTGGACATGGTAAACAACAACGGAGACGTTTTGGGTTCATTGCCCCGTCCATATGTTCACACTTACAACATATTGCATCGTGGGATTGGTATGATTGTCACGAACAAAAGCATCTTTGACACAAGCAGCACACCAGATGTGTATGTACATCAAAGGACTTCCACAAAGCGTGTATTTCCAAGTCTATACGATATGTTTGTCGGCGGAGTCTCTACCAGTGGAGAAGATTCAACGTGGACAGCAGCACGTGAGGTAGCGGAAGAGTTGGGGTTGAAGCGTGCATTGAAGGTATTGGAGGAGGGAGGAGACAGTACTTCTTTGGACAATCCACTTTCAGACGAGTTATTTCAATGCACGATATGCACTTCTTACAATAGGTGTGTCGTGTCAATGTTTGCATATACATGCGATACGTCATCTGAAACGATTGAATGGCAAGAGGAAGAGGTGGCGTGGGGAGGCTGGGTTCCTTACGATGTTGTTGAAGTTGCAGGAGAGCTTTCGATTGATAGATTGAAGGAGAGAGGAGTTTGGCCTGGCACTGGTGCAGAGAACGAAGAAGAAGAGAAGGTTACTAATGATGCATCCGAAGCAAAAGTCATGGAATTGAAGGGCAAATACAATAGTGACCAAGAAGAAGATCAACCGTGGGAGTCATGGGACTTTGTCCCTGATGGGTTACTAGTGTGGGTAGCATGGCTGAAATGGGTAAAAGGAAACGCAGACGTATTAAAATAATTGGATTATGACAACCATTATTTCCTTATTCCAACTACAACAGCATTCTTCTCCGTGTGCATTTCATCGTCGGTAAAGGATCTGACATGCGGTGTACTTTTTGACGTCATCTCTTTCAGATAATGATTCCATTTGAAGTAGTTGTAGAGTTCTCCACTTTCTTGATTACTGCCCAAGAATTCGTAATCAACCTTTCCTTTGGTAAACTTTGTGATTCCCTTCTTCTGCTCATGCTTCTTTGGAAGACAGCATGGCGATAAAACAATTCCCTTTATGGAGGGTATCCGTTCAAAGAATTCGACAGCTCTTTCCGACAACACACCACACAGATGCATGCCTACTAATATCGGGATGCGCTTAAAGCCAAGTTGTTTGGATACTATCTCTTGCAACTCTGCGAAGAGTGACTCCGACAAGACATCTCGAGAGAGATACTTTCTATTGGCACCATCTTGAAGAAAGTGGGGTACAGTATGAGGTAGCATCCTATCAATAGATAGGAAGAAATTGTTACTCCTGTTCCCTCCATTACCGTCATCATCATCATCATCATCATCACCATCATTGTAGTCATCGTGCAAAGCTCCACCTAACGCAGTCGTAAGTCCTCTACCACTACATAAATCAATCAAAAAGACATTCTTCAGTTGAATTCTATCCTCCCCCTCCTCTTCTTTATCAACACCATCTATCCCACCATTCAACTCGTAACAACACCGCTGCACAGCACTCAGAACTCCCATCGACTCACTAATCTCCTTCCTCAATCTCATATTCTGCACCGCATGATATTCAATCCCACACAACTTTTCATACGCCTTCCCATTGGCATGTGAGATGAATTGATCAAGATATTTCCGTGCTGTATACTTTTTACGATTCCGTCCACTCTTTTCTTTGTTGTCGATTAGTAATACCCCGTTGGCATTTTGAAGTTTTTGTTCGAGTAGTTGTTGATCGAGTAGGATGCGACTCATGCTTGTTGGGAAACGGACTGTATCTTTGCAGATTGGGCATTTTGAATGCCATTTATTTATGGGTGGTGAAGTATTGTTAATTGTAGATGTTGTATCTCCTTTGGATGTTGATGGTGATACTAGTTGGCAATAATTTGCTTCATCCTGATGTAGTAACAATCTTGCAGTCAACAAATCCACAACCTCTTGATTGTTATACCTTCGTGCAATATCCAACGGTGTCAATCCAGCAAATGCCAATGGCACACCCTTTGACGATTCCTCGCTATACCTTTCTTTCCACTGTGCCCCTGCACCAATCAACTTGTCTACAGCCTTTCCTCTCTTACAATACACAATTGCTAAATCTAGCGGTGTATATCCCTTGGAATTTGGAGTATTGACATTGGCACCACGCTCTATTAAATAATCTAATAATAACCCATCTTGATTGTGATAAAGTGCTGTATGTAATGCAGAGTTACCTCGACGGTGGGAATCAATTGGTATCTGATGTTTGGTAAAGATTGCCTGGATTTCTTGAATGTTGCCCACTTGTGCAGCGTTGTGAAGTTGTTGGGCTAGGGCTCGTCGTTCATTGTTCTTTTTGGTTCCTTTGGGTGTCTTTTGGACATTGATCTCAGCACTCTGCTCGTTCATGCTATTGATGTAAGCTGCAAACAACTGCTGATCAGTATATTGATGATAGGCTCATTAATCTGTTGTACTGAACTAAAGATAGCAGACTACAACATAAACTCAATGATGTTGGAAGTGAAAAAGTGAAGAAAAAAATGTGCGGCTCGAGAAAGGAGACCCAGAAAAATGGAGAGAGAGAAGTGATGACAGACTCTGCAGGCGAGCCAAAAGAGTCAAAAGATCGAGTTGAAATCAGTGATGTGAATTGGTTGATGTAAACCATTGGATTGATAGGATTGGGCGGCGTAAATAACGCTTATTTGCTACGCTACAATAGCTAACTATAGACAGTATGATACTGAGAAGACGACACGCAGCAATAACAGCAGCATCCGCCATATTGCTTCTTTGTCCCCATGATGTGCATGGAGCACATCATCACGGCCATGCGTTCGTTTCATCACCCATCACAATCGATGCGGCTAGAAAACAACATCATTCATTACAAAGAAATTTTCGATTAGAGTATTCGAAAGAACATGAGAATGATGTCAATATTTGGCTGCCTACGGAACACGCGGCCGCATCAGCTGCATCTGCAAAAAGTAGTCATGGGTGGGACAATTTCCCTTCAACATCAGCAGACAATACTGAAATAGAGCATGACAATTACAACATTATAGATGATTGGGTAGATGCCAAGAAACGACGTAGTCGAAGGTTACAATCATTGGAACATGTAAATGTTGAAAATAATAAAAAAAGGAATTATAAAGTGAGGGAGCAGGAAAGGGTGGAGGAGTGGAGGAGAGTGAGACATCAAGATCATTCTTCGGCTAATACTACTACGACATCTTTGAAGCCATCACAACAACCACTGATAGACGAAAATACCACAATCAATAATAGAAATCCGCAGAGCACCAACATCAATAGACTCGATCTACCATACAATGATATATCACAACTCTCCGCTATCCAATCAAATGCACCAGCAATCCTCCTCCCATCAGGACCTGGCACGGGTAAATCTCACGTCTTATCACTTCGAATTGCCTACCTGTTGCAAAAGTGGGTGCATCATTGGCAATCTCGGCAACAAACGACAACCACCGTTGATACTGTGGTTACCAATGAACAATCATCGTTTCCAATGGGAGGAGAAGAAGTATGCTCACCTGATTCAATGATCATACTAAGCTTCACCAACAATGATGCACTAAGGCTCAAAGAACGTGCACTAGACTATCTCTACCCCACCTCAAACGACGCAACCATGAGGAATCAAACGTCCAAATCACTGTGGAGCGGAACAATGCATGCTTTTTCACTGGCAATATTGAACAAGTACTCATCGTCCAGTGCGGCACCGCCATTGAGAGTGTTGCCGGCACGAGAGATGAAGAATCGGGTTGCTGCTTCGTTACGTTCCCTTTTGGATGGGGGAGCAACTGAGAATACTGATGATGTCAGCAATAGTAATGCACATACTGAGGGATGGTATAGAGAACTGCAACTGCGTCACATCCAAACATTGAATGATGTAGGTCATTCACGGTCAATTCTTTTTCAGAATATAGTACGGTGTATTGATCTGTGGAAGGAGGCGAATATGCCTTTGGCTTCGGCTGATAATCATTTTACTATTAAGCGGGAGGGAGATGATGGAAGTGACGAAGAGGGAGTGAGGAGTGATTGTGTGGAACTTGCGATTCGATTGGGAATACCGAAGAGTTCGGCTTTGCTGGCGTTAGATGTCTTCCCAGAGTATCAGGTGAGTATCGTATTGTTATTGACTTGCTAGCATACACAATGTCTTTGCCGTTCTTATGTTTTTCAAAACTTTTTCTCATCTTGTTGGTTAATCTTAATCTTTAGGCACGACATGCTGTCGCAGGCACAGTCGACCCGTCAGATCTTGCCGGAATGGCCTACCGATACTTAATCGAGAATCCAAAGTCACTCCATCTCCTACGATCAAAGCTGAAGCACATCATTGTTGATGAATATCAAGATATGTCCGTCTCTCAGCATGCCTTGCTGAGGTTGGTAGTTCGCGGAGTTGTTGGTGATGAGGACATGGCACCATCCCGTTCAAACCATGCTGACAAACGAAAGAAGTTGCCAATTCTTCTGGATGCATTGGATCTTAATGGCGGATACAAGTCTGCTGAAGAAGCAAGTTATAGTGTCCCAAGTCTTTTCTGCGCAGGTGATTCCAGCCAGTCCATCTACGGGTGGCGAGGAGCGGCTCCACTGCTAACTGTCGACGGGTTTCGGAAGGATTTCCCACAGGGCGTTGTTGCGCCGTTAGATGTGTGCTATCGTCTCCCGACTGACATTTTGGATGCGGCTAATATGCTCCTACCTTCCGAGACGCCACGTGGTCACACGGGTAATGTTTCACAGAAAACCAAAACGTTTGATGTGAGCCCTGCCGCGGCAGCCAAGGTTGCATCGAATATTTCAGGCGGCTCTTCTTCCCACAATGGTCAAACCAGAGGGAATACTCTGTTAGGAAATGAACTCCTCTTATCAAAAGGAATGAAAAAACTTGATAGTACAGTCCTGATCCATGGTCTTTGGGACGACCGAGAGGAGGCAAAATACATTGCTACCACGATTAGAAGAAGATCGAAGGAACGCCGCAAAGCGCTGCTAAAGGCACTTAGAAACCTTGACGAAAATATTTCTGCAGAACAAGAGAAAGAGCTCCTCGATCTGACTGATATTGCTGTGCTGGTGCGTTCGTCGAAACAAATCAATATGTTAGAGGAAGCACTAACAAAAGCTGGCATACCTTTCACCGTTGCTGATAAAAACGACGGAGGTGGTCCTTCCGCTTCTTTGGCGCAGAGGAAAAAATCAGGAAAGGAGGAGACGATTCCTATGAAACCTGTTACTATCATGACAATGCACAAAGCCAAGGGTGAAGAGTTCGACGATATTTACTTGGCAGGTTGGACAGAGGGGGAATTTCCTCACCCTGAGGCAACGTCTAGCAATCGTGTCCACGAGGAACGTCGTCTTGCCTATGTTGCTCTTACTCGTGCGAGGCAAAGAATCGTGATAACGCACTCGTTCATGAGTAGGAAGTTGCACTTTGGTAAAGACGGCACCAAACGTTTCGTCACAAGTCAGGTAGAACCTAGCCGCTTCCTATATGAACTTGTGCCCTCAAAAAAGCACATAGATGGCCTCGCCAACAAAAACGAAGTCCTCGATGGCGATAATGTCGGTACATTTTGGGATCGAAGTGCAGGAATAAAGGATTATGTCGCTGGTACTAATATCCCTCAATGGTTTCAAGCGTCGTTCAAGAAACCTGCTGGCTATGTCTCTAGAAGAGAAGATGTGCGTCCGTACTCTACTTTATTGGAGGATATATCTTTGGCCAAGTCGAAGAGACATTCGGAAAAGGCAAAGCCTACGTTTGAGTTGCCAAATGAGGCCAGTATGATTGATGAGAATGAAGTAGCGAGAGCATCTGCTTTAATCGCCGAGGGAAAAGATGAGACCGAGATGGCTGAATCTACTTCAGAAAAGAGTGTCGATTATTCGTCAATGACTGTTTCACAATTGAAGCATATCCTTCGTAGCAAAGGCTTAAAAGTCAGTGGTAGGAAAGCTATTTTGATTGAGAGATTGGGGTCTGAGGGTGCATCTGCTGCGGTGACTGAGAGCACTAAAGTTGCCGACAACTCATCAATTACTATTGAGCAGCTGGACCGTATCCTCCAAAGAAAAGGCTTAAACGGAAGTGCAAAACAGGAAGTGCTTATTGAGAGGCTGAAGTCTGAGAATATACATGTCGAGAAGTCATTGCTTGATTATCTCTCAATGACTGTCGCTCAGATTAAGAAAGTTCTCCGCAGCAACGGATTGAAAGTTAGCGGTAAGAAAGCTGAGTTAATTCAGAGGGTACTGTCATCACTAAGCAACTTCCGTCGAACTTGAAGGGCAAACTTCTATGCCTAATAACATATCATAAAAGCTTCTTGGCTGACTATTCATGCTTACACTACACTTCAACAATCTTCAGTACATGCACCCGGTTGCTTGAATAATAGCTCATCACGCAATTCAGCGGCTCGTTTCTTGCACGCTTCTTCGTGCTCTGGTTTATGATCTATCTGGCAGTCATCGCTGCAATATCTAACGAGGTCACAATCGTTACATTCCTTCAATTTGATCTCGTCAACTTCTGCGACGCCGCAGGAAGCACAACAAGAGGTGCCGTCCTCGATGCTTTTGCTCATTTTATTGTGCCTCCCACACCAACAAAATTGTAAACAATGATGCAAATGGAAAATGATGGCCGGCCGGTATTCACAAGTTGAGATTGGGACGGATAGGGCAGAGAGATTATTTTTGACGGCACAGGCAGCGAGTAGACCACCGCTAGCTATGATGGAGGAGATAGCTCTTCGTAGAGTGTAGAGTGCAGTGACCGCTCACGCTCGTGGCCATGGTTGTGTGTCGTTCCGTTGAACGCCAACTGCATCCAATATTCTTGATAGGCCTCCACACTAAGAGTTCATTCGATGGTGGCGATCATCATTTTCCTGGAAACTGGTCACTGCATCTCGAGCGAACGCGTACCGATTGTCGTTAGCACCATCTTCATCGCCGAGAGCTGCTTTTACAAGTTGTGTTACTTTCGTTACATGCGCAGGATGAACTTGCTGAGGAGAAAGCAATCGCTGATGCGGGAAGTATTGCACAACACAATACAAGCACCGACGACGACGCGAGGAGATAGATTAAGATGGTTATGAAGAGCATAGACCTTGGCAATTGGACAGATTGGAACGAGCTCGATGCTCGATGAGATCTCATGGTGCCATGTTGTTATTGATTTGTGAGATCTTTCAGTGAAGTTTCATGCATGTTGTTTCATGCATGAAGTTGCATACATGTAACATACATGTAACATACATGTAACATACAAGTAACATACATGTTGCGTACATGTAACATACATGTTGCATAGCGTGCAACATGTATGTTACATGTATGTTACATGTATGTTACACATATGCAACATGTATGTTACATGTGTGCAACATGTATGAAACTTCATGCACGAAACAACATGCATGACACTTCCAGAACACGTCAAACGTCGCTTCAAGCTTCCAGTTCCGTCCCAATACCATACTATGGGACAATGGCAACATTGAGTTAGCAGTGAAACTTGGATCATTGCTGCCGCACAAGGACATGACTTATTAATCAAATACTTGATAGATGCTTTTAGAGAGGGATTCGTCAAAAAAGAGGTCCTTGCTGCTACTCTCCGTGCACACAAGGAGGCAGAGGATGCAACCAAGAGTCCACAGAGGGAAGCAGCCGCAGAAAATAATCAAGATTGAATAGTGTTCGTGAGGCTACCATACAAAGGATCTCTTCACGCTAGAGAGTCACGAACAGTTCTATTGGTATTGGCCTATCCAAAATAAGCGGCACTTGTCTCTCTACACCTCTAGGTAACAATAATCCTCCTCATTCCTCTAGAGGAGGTATCCTGCACGAAGAAAGAGTGGGACGAAGAAGTAAAGCATAGAAATATGAATTTATTGCATTTGAATTAATTTCCCGATTCCGCCGCAAAGCTCTTCATAATGTCCTTAATCTCTTCTTCCACCTCTTCGACAGGATGCTCTGGGAGCTGGGCAAAACTCATAAAGTCAACCTTATCGATTCTCCACACCCCAAGACAAGCACTTGGCTCATCTGCTTCTTCACCTTCTGCCCCCCACGGTGGAGCGATAACAATGGCAAGGTCCACAGTGATACTCCCCAAGTGCGGCATGACAATATTAATGATCCTTCCAATCGCAGCGCTTGTGTAAAAGTCAACACCAAACTCCATCACAGCCGCAGCTGTCGTGTTACCCGTTGCTGGATCCACAACCTTATTCACCTTTTTTATACTCATTGGATGCCTGCCCGTATGCATCGTCATCTCACTAGGATCAGGAGCAATTATTTTCACCACATACGGAGCCTTCACCACCATTGGAATAATCTTAGCTCGTCTACGTTGATAGTCCTCATCTCCGGTAAAGAATCTCTTGAATGCTTTTACATCCGGTGGGTCATCATCTTTTTCTTCGGGGATGTTATCCCAGTCGTCGAACCAATCCGGCATTTGGAGGTAGGCAGCTAGATTGCCACGAGGCATCATCATGTTGCCAATCAATGTTGGTTTGTCACGTAGTCCGTTCCTGTAAAGTTAAAATAAAGTCAAGCATATTAAGGAATGATTAGATCAACACCAAATAATAATACACATGGTACAAACAACAACAGTATGTATACACTCACTTCAACAACAACGGCTGCTTCCAAATCTCCTTCTCTGGGAAATCACCCACAAAGAAATCCATCCCACGAAATTTACACATTGGCACCACATAATCAAATTCACGTTCCAATTTGGATGCTCTCATATTGCCCAATGGTGCAGTCCCCATTTCATAATTTCCTTCCTCTCCCTCCTCTTCCAACAATTCGTCTACATCAGATAACTCATCCTGAACCTGCAAACAACTCTCCCTCATCTGCGTCATATCAATCTCCCCCATCAGACTCTTCCTCCTTCCAAAATCAGGATTCTTCAACAATTGATTCATCATCCCCCACGATATAGGGCTATTCTTGGTGGTGCTCTTACCAACAGGCTTTAGATTGGTAAAGAAAGCTGCAATTGGGAAATCTTGACGAATGTATTGTCGCTTGATTTTGGAGTAGTGATATCGTCCCAGGGTGATACGTTGGATCAATTGTTTGGTTTTAGATTTGGCTATTTGTTCTTGCTCTTTGGTGAATGATGTGACTTCTTCTTCTTGGATGGTTAGATGACGAATGGATGCACCTTCTTCATAGACTGCAATACCATCATTATCATCAATAGATACAACCAAACACTTCTCAGACGTCGAAGAACTTCCAATGAAATAGGTTAAAAGTGCCCAATGAGCAGCTACAATGAATGGGATCTGATTCCCTACAATGTCCAATCTGTGCAACCACGTGTGATACACTGTCGAGATGGAGATGATTGTAATGACGAGGAGTTCCACGAAGACCATGCTGGAGGATGACTTGGTGTCGGTAGTAGCAGAAGAGGAGGAGGGTTCATGTCGATTGTTTGACGCCAAAGACTTTTCTTCTTTGTCAGTAGTTACCCTCTCGATAGTAATGTTTGCTTCTCCCCCCACAACATCACTCTCAATATTCGAAGCATCAGTAACATCACTACTCATTGGCTTACCCAGCGCTGCATTTAGTGCACCCTCATCTGAATTATCACTACTACCAACAACACCAGCAGCAGCAGCAGCAGTATCCTTCTTACCACCCATCTTTTTCAACGCCGATCGTTGTTCACTACCATCTACAAATAATGCATCGACAAACTTGCTCTTAACATGTTCGGTAGCCTTGAGAGTTTCTTCTTCCATCTCTTTGGTTTTCTTTTTGAACCCATCGATGAATTTGATGAAGAATGGGGATGGTTGTTCTTCTTTGGGGTTGTTGTTATTTTCGCTCATAATGGTAAGTACGTGTGTATATGCAAAAGAGTGACTCTACTGTGGATTGTGTGTTGGAAAGTATCGGTTTGTGTAAGATGTGTTTTAAAAGTTGGATGGCCTCTTGCCCCCCGATGATATGATCACCGCTTTTATATGTGCACTATTTTCTTTGTCTTCTTCTTTGCTGATACGTAGATAGGCGATTCTTTATATATTGAGAAGAAGATGATGATGGCTATTTAATGGCCTTCTCTTACATCAATCTCAGTGATGCAATTGGACACAAGCGGCAAGCGGTAGGAAACGAGATCTTTTTTTGCGAAGCAGTGAGCTCAGAGTGTAGAGGAAAGAAGAACACAGACGCTTCAACTTGCGGGCGTAAACACAGATTATTTAGCGTTTGCCCGTATATCTGAATAATAAACAGTAATAAATTTTAGCATATTATGATGAAGAATAGGGGGCTAATTTTAAACCAAATCCGGAGGCTTCCCTCTTGCCCCCAAATACAAAGATTTGGAAGGTGACAACATCATCTTCAAGCTGCCGGCCCGACAAACGACAAACTCAAAAATTCAAATCAAGTCGATAGATCAGCACAACACAACTTATGTCGTAGGAACGGAACGACTGTTGCATCTATTATTTGTATGAACAAATCAGAATTGCCTGCACTCATTATACTCATATTATAATAACTATGCGATTTGCAACAGGAGCAATATTACTAATGGCAGCCATCACAGCTGACGCATTCGCTACCGTTGTCCATACTCCAACCCATCAGCGCCAACAACAACATCATCAACACAATGGACCATCTCATCAGACAATGATGACATATTCAAATCAACAAAGCAACAATAATAATAATAATATAATGGTTCGGTACAATTCTCTTCGTGATTTACTAGGGACACCCAATGATAAAAATCATGAAATACGTTCCAACCGAAATAAACCTCCAAAGAATAAGAATGAAGACCCAGAAAATAACAACGTTATTGACACAACATCATCCAACGCTGACAACTTTAACAACATGCTGAACCCCCAACGACGTAATTTCCAAGGTCGTCCATCCCAAGATTCCGGCCGTCTAAGTGATGACGATGATGAATTGGGCTTGAATAATGATCGACTACAACCCTTTTCATTTGCAGGACAGATTGCCAAGGAGAATACTCGTGTGAAAAAGGGTGTTAAGGGATCTTCTGGCAGTGCAAAAGATAGGAATGTTGTGGTGGATACGGAAGCATCATCATCAAGAGACAATAGTAGTACTAATAATGATACTGATACAGTCCGAGCAAATGACTTCAACAACATGATAGGGATAGCCTACTCCAAAAAATCATCCTCCTTCACCTCCAATCGCAATCCGGTCACACAACAAAATTCCTCCAAGGATGTCGATTTGGAAACGGGGATGCATCGGGATAAAATATCCACGTTTAGTTTTAGTTCGCAGAATACGAAAAGTGCATTTTTGGAGGGGGCGGTGAGTGGGAGTAATGGGGGGAGTAGTTTGAGGGAGGCTACGTGGGCTTCACAGAATAAAAAGTTGAGTGGTAGTGGTGGTACTGGTAGTGATGGTGATAGTACGAGCAAGAAGGAGGAGGTGATTATTGGTGGTGAAAGTAAGGAAGAGAGACAAAAGAGAATGAAAGAGGAGGTGCTTGCCTCGTCAGCAGCAGCAGCTGCTGCTGTTACTACTGAAACTGAAACTGCTGAAACAACCGAACTACCCACCGATCCAGCAATGAATGTTGACAACTTTCACAACATGATCAATGTCGACATGAGTAAAAACACCGGTCTTAAACGATTAATCTCCCCCAGACCCGATGGACAAGTCAATCATGCAGATCGGATGAATACATTTTCATTATTGAGTACGGAAGATGAAAATGATGGGAGTGGTAATTTGGCTCCGGAAACGTTGGAGGTGAATCATGGGGATCGGATGGGGACATTTTCGTTTGCTTCTTCTTCTTCGTCATCATCGAGTGGCGTTGCCGTGAAGAAGCCAAAATTGCAAGCGCTTGCTGATGCTGCGGCTACAGCAGCTCCAGTTGTGCAAAAGGACGAGTCCAAACCTGCTGTGAGGTCTACAGCTACAGATACCAACAGCAAAGTTAGGGTTGACAATGTTACAACAACAACAACAACAACGACCACCGAATCATTCGACATACGCTCCCAAGTCTACTCACTACCCCAAAGGGGATCCCTCTCCTCCCTAGCCTCCTCCCTCAAAACCAAAACACGTGTGGATCGGATTAAAGAAATTCAAATTCGGACTGATCCAAAGTTGTTGCATCCCGATGGGATGAATGTGCCACGGTTGAATGCTCGGGGGGATGTTATGAGTATGAGTTCTACTACGGGGAGGAAGAATGTGTTTGAGAGGATTGAGGCTGATTTGGCAAGTCAAATTAAGAATGATGATGTTGAAGAGATTGTGGCTGAGAAGGGGGAGGAGGATAGCGATGAGACCGCAGCTGATGATGACGAGGAGAAGGGAGCTGACGAGGAGGAGGACACCGTAGGTGAGAAGTGATTTATACATTATTTGGGAAAGATATTTGTTTCATGCGTAGATGATAAACGTTGATCAGTGCATATTGTGAGACACAAGTGAAAAATAACCTCTTCATATGCTTAAATCCCTCTTTTTATTATGTAGGTAAAGCGGGAGAGGGAAATGGTAGTGACGACAATTCGTCAAACGTTGCAGGAAGTGATGATACGTTGGACCAAACTCTTGAGAATGGAGATTGTTTCATTGGGTTTGACTTGGGCACGTCAGGTGCACGAATGAGTATCGTGGAGAAGACGTCGGGAGGTCAATTTGATGAAGTGGTTACGGAAGCATTGGCATGGGATGACAATCTAGTATTCGACGATGGCAATGATTGGAGAAAGGCTATTGATACCTTACTGTTACGAGCGAAGGGAATGGAAGTAATGGATAGGGTGAAAGCTATATGTGTCTCGGGCACTTCTGCAACTTGTCTCCTTGTCAAACGCCATAGTCTTGATGTTTCGAGGAAGGCACGAATGTATAACTTTGATGTCAAGGGGGGCTCATCGCCAGCTGTTGACAATGTGATGGAATTGATTGAAAAGTACGTCCCCGACAAACACACCGCAAGGGCTACAACTGGGACTTTGGCAAAGCTGTTGTTGTGGAGTGAAGAACAGTCGTTGGTGGATGAGGTTCTATGTCATCAATCTGACTTTGTTTCATTGTCTCTCATGTACGAGGGGCTAAATGATGACGTAGATATTACAACACATTGTGACTTCCACAACATTCTCAAGTTGGGATATGACGTGAGAGCATTGGAATACCCCTCATGGATGATGGAGCTGTTGAAGGAGGGTGCCAACATCCCCAATCCAGAGGAGGTTCTTCCGTCCAAGGTTGTCTCTCCAGGCGAGCCCATTGGCGTTATCTCTCCTGTCGTGGCCGCCAAATATGGTCTCTCAAGCAATGTTGTTCTAGTAGGTGGAACTACGGATAGCAATGCAGCTTTCTTTGCTGCTGCGGGTGCCAATCCTGAGTATGGCACTGCTGTAACAAGTTTAGGAAGCACGTTGGCCATCAAACAGTTGAGTTCCACCTATGTGGAAGACGCATCGAGAGGTGTCTACAGTCATCGCTTTCCAAGATTTGGTGGGAGTGATGGAGAGGGGAGTGATAATTCGGAGGAAGCATGGCTAATTGGAGGCGCTAGTAATGTTGGCTGCGCCGTTCTACGAGCTGAAGACTTCTCCAATGACGAACTGTCTAGCCTTAGCCTCACAATTGATCCAAACGAAGATAGTCCCCTGTCATACTACCCATTAATCAAGACAGGAGAACGATTCCCCGTGGCGGACAGTTCCAAAGAACCAGTCTTGACTCCTAAACCAGATAGTCGAAAGGAATACCTCCACGGCATCTTGCAAGGAATTGGTGATGTTGAACGTGATGGTTTCAAAGTATTGGGGGAGTTGGGAGCCACCCCAAAGCTACCCAAGGTTGTGTTATCATGTGGTGGTGGTTCAAAGAATGATATGTGGATTGCAATGAGACAGCGTAGGCTGAAGGAGATCTATGGAGATGGTGAAGACGTGGTGGTGAAGAGAGCAACGAACACCGAAGCTAGTTATGGTGCAGCTTTACTAGCTGCGGCAACATTTGTCAGTTAAGAAGAAGTGAATAATTGTAATAAGTAGAGGTGATGCTATACAATTTTGCCTCCTATTGTTAAGAATATAATTGAAAGTAGTCGATTGCTCTTTCATCGTCTGTTGCAATATAATTAAACTTTTTCTGCTTTCCCTCCTTTGTGTTATTTTCCATGTCATTCGTGTCGCGAAGGTCGAGGTTATACCCCGATCGATCACTTATGTCAATAGTTCGGGGCACTTGTTCATTGGATGTGTCATCAGAATCACTGAGTGGTGATATTTGTGGTACATCCTTTGATAGCTGCTGCTGTTCCAATTTCAAATCTTTCATGGCTTCCTCAATCTTGGCGTCGCCGTCACTACAGCTGCTCTTTGGTGCAGACTTCCCATGGATCTGGATCCTTCCCAATACCTCTTTTAACATTTCATTTTCTTTTGAGAGTTCAAAGAGCTGCTTTTGTAGGTTTCGTACATCTGAGGAGTCGACGCTTCTTCTCGATGACCTGGTAGCGTTGTTTGTATGAGTTGTGTCGGCGAACTTGTCGTGACTGTTGGCCAACCGCTCTTCTCCTTCGCCGGCTGCAGCACTGGCGAGGAAGTTCTTTCTGTACTCGTCGGCATTCGTAAATGTGTTGTCCATTGTTGCTGAGGTCAGTGGCTTGTTAATGCAGGGAGCTAACAGGTCGTATTCCTGTTGACGATAAATATTAGGAGTATGAGTATTGTATGACGGGGCTTTATTTTCACACCGCCGGGGAAGCAATAGATGGGGATGTGGTGAAAAAAGGTGGCGTCGGCGAGGTTGCTTGAGTTGGTCGTGTGAGTGACTGTGCCACTTGCGAGCTCTCTCTGAGTCAGTCAATCCCCTTATTACGTATGGTACAGTGAAGTACCGCGAACTAGACCCCCCGGGGGGTCTAAATATTTTGGCTAGTCTGCTCCAGGGGGGTCTNGTCACTCCGTCAATCAATGTTTCTACAGAGTTCATTGGAACTAAGGCTCGAATCTTAGCAATCTGCTCAAATAGCTGCTGTGTTGCCTCATGATAATCCTCCGAGAAGTCATAAGTGCCATCCAATACGGACCTAGCCGCTGCAGTCTTGGCATTGTAGCCGAATTGCCCTCGTAGCCTTCCCCTGCAGATAGGCGCATCTTCCGCTTGATAGAACCGCTTTCCTTTGCCATGAATATTCTGTAAAATGGCCTTTTCTACTGCATCTTTAGTGTCATACTCAATCACACCACCCCTGCCATCCTCCACCTGAACTGATCGGATGCTGCCACCCAGACGCTTGCCAAGATTATAGTTCAGCTTCCTCCAGAACGCCCGATCTCTTTCGCCTTTAATGATGGCCAGAATTCGTTTCTCTACAACCTCATCTCCCTTCTTTTGGGCAATTCCTAGTCTACGATCGAGGTGCTTCCGTCGATACCGCTGACCATGTTTCCGGAAGTGATCACATTTATTTTCACATGCTTTGAGCCGTGCTGCAATCTCCACAACCGAGAGCTGAAACGGGCGAAGGATCAAGAGTCGCCGACATTTTCGCCCCAGATTACCTCGATTGACTTTCTTTCCTGCCTTATAACGAAGAAGTGTTCGGTACGCCTCGGCCCGCTTAATCCATTTTACCGCCTCGTCCGAGAATGGGATCCTTCCTGATTTAATCTTCCTACAGCGCTTTTCTGCATGAGCCATAAACTGTTGACTCTTCCGCTCAGAGGTTGCAAGTAATTCCTGGGCTTCTTCTTTTGTTCGGGCTAAATGCCCCCTTCCGATGATCTTCGTCCACCTTATGCCTTAACAGAAGCTGCTCCAGAGTCTTGGTATACCTCTCCTGAACCCCAGGGAGTTTGTTGTTCAGTCGTCGTGCTTGGAGCCGTTTCACTCTCACTGGAGATCGTCCTACCATCGAGGATTGCGAGATGTCGATCACAAAGCATCGGTGGTCTCCCATTCCATAGCCAACAGGCATCACGCAAGCATTCAGAATCTCAATATCTTGAGTTGCCCAGATACCATCGATTGGTTGAGAACCTCGGAAATGAGTTGCGCCGAGTTGTTTCCCCGTATATTCTCCAACGACCTCCTTCATAGCTAAACCATCAATGTCCGTGAGAGCCTGCCCAATTCGTTTGGTATAGATATTTTCATTAGCATCCAAACACACAATAATGCGATCACCTTCTTCTCGCCAACTTCTGAGAAGAGCAATGAGATCCTCAAAGAATTTGTCTCTCGGCTTAGTATCAGGACGACCCTTCGCGATAAAGTAGCGTCTCTGTTGTTGATAGCTAGTGCTGGGTCCCTTGCTAACACACGGTTGATATCCACAAACTACCCACGTTGCAATGCCATTATCCCCAATATATCTCGAGAAGGAGAATCTGCCCAACCCAGTAGCATCGGTGCCACTATTCATGTGGTCAAACTGTTCGATCAACGGTCCAAATGTGAGAACAGCCGTTCCCCCCTGCTGGATTTTGCTAATGGCTCCATCATGATAGTTGCAGCCGTGCACCACCTTCACTTCAGCTTCACCTCCATTAAATAGTTGTGCAAGGCCGTTGACATTCTGGTTATGCTTGACGTTGATTTTGGTCTCGTTCAATGCAACAATATCCACCTCTAATTCGTCAAACATTTCTCGACCTCTTTCCACCTTCTCATTTCCACTCATTCTTGGGTTCAGCCCATCGGTATTTTCATAAAGTAAGCGGATTGCACCTTCCTTTTTCGCCGTAGGAGCCTTGCCATGTACTTTCAGTAGATCATCATCAATGCGCCGTACCTCCTCCAACTCTTGAAGAGTAAATTGCTGCTGCAAGAATCTTTCCTCCACCGCTGACGAAATCCCTTCGATCGTTCCTGTTTCATCAAGTGCCTCGTCTACCAGCACCTCTCTTTCTATCGCCGCTAGTGTCGCTGCATCGACTACCTTCCTTGCTCTCCTATCAATTGCAGACATGATTGTCTCCGCATTGCTTGATGCCATCTTCCCACTTCTAATGATATGTCTGATGTTCCCGAATTTATCAATAAGCTTTATACGACGCAGTGTTTCTTTTCGTGTCTTAAAAGCTTGGGCTCGACGTTGATTACGTGTTCTTCTTCTTACTCCATCGGCCCGAATATTACTCCCCACCCTATAGTGACGCTGTGTCCCAGCAGTAAGGTGGCTACTGGGATAGCTGGTGCCGACTATACCATGTTCGCCGCCTCCTCCACTCCAGGCTGCTCTATCTCCTCATCAGGGATAGAGTTTTGGCCGGAGTTTGTCGAGTCAGGCGACTTGATATCTTCATTGTTGGGTTGGTAGCCCGTACTATCGTCTTCATCACAAAGATCGACAACAGATTTAGGAGCAGTGATGTCATCTGCATTAAAGGGTGCGCTGAATTGAACTGCAGTCTGGCGCATGATGGACCACGATGGAATCAGATAAATAAATATCGTAGACTATCTTCTGAGGCTAAGGAAGTATTCCATTGATTTACAGGAAACCTGCCTGATAGATGTGATAGATGATGAGGCGAACACGTGATGTGAGGTCGCAAAGGTGTCAGAATGGTTCTCAATTTTTAGGAAGACTCGGAGTAGAGCACTTCCCTCTCTCGAAGGGTTTTCTTGAGGTGCAATCAAATTATTCCAGTGAGGAATTGATATTATCTGATTGGCGGGTTCTCCTTTTTTGAATTTGAATCCGCTATGGAATTGGAATTTCTGATGTGGTGATGCGTTGGCTTCGTTGGTCGATGGGCGGCGGAGCGAGGAAGTAGCCCGTAGTAGCTACTAGTTAAATTTTGGATCTCGGAGCACAGGAGGGTTAGTATAGAACTTCCTGATGATGAAAGTTGCACCAAGTCCTGGTACAAAACCT
>JALLBH010000123.1:0-41186 GCA_036940005.1 Skeletonema menzelii
ACGCCATGACTTCGACAACGGCGACCAACATCCCGCCACCCTTGCAGGCGACACCTGCGCCTTCCTACTCTTATTGGGGTGACCAGGGAGAAACCTCTGATGCCACTGGGACAGACGACAGCCAGCGTCGGGGGGAAGGGTCAAACGAACATTCTCCAACTCAAAGTGGATCATGCACACGCATCGATGATGATGAATTGAAGAACTACGAGTGCGCCGTCTGCTTCGAAATCATGGATACTCCCGTCGGATGCGGCTCCTGCCAGACCCGCTTCTGTCGCCCGTGTCTGGAGCGTGTAGCTAAGCAGGGTGGAGCAAGACCGATGTGTTCTCACTGTCGATCGCCCTTTACTCTTGAATCAATCCAAGTAGATGAGGCGTTGCAAGAAGAGATGAATAATTGTATGGAAACTGTCCTCTGTCCTTTTCGTGGATGTGGCAAAAAGATCCCCATCGGCGCAATCAAGCTACACGTGGTGCAGTGTGATCACATCAAAATGAAATGCAAATTCTCAGAGTGGGGATGTGAATGGATAGGCAAAAAGAAGGATTTGGAACACCATGACAATAACGAGTGTGAGTTCCGCAATGGGATGGGAAGACTTGTCAATGCCATTCGGGAGAAGACTTTCAGCCAATCTGAAACAATTGTACGTATGCAGGGGACAAGCATAAATCAGGCAGTTGATCGTAACACGAGACACATGTTGATGGCAAGGGGAAGGAATGCTGGGAATATATTTGATGTACTTGCCATGTCATATGAAGCGGTTTGTTTCCCTGGACGATTTGCAGCAAGCAAGGAAATATGGGGTGACATGATAAATCAAGTCAATTCCCGATCGTTGGTGTTCAATGTACTATTGGTATTTCCTATCTTCCTTTGCATGGGAAAGCTTCCCTTGTTGATGGCCTTTTCTCTATCAAATGAAGTTTCTCCCCGAGGCATACGTAGGCTTGGGCCGCTCGGGCTCTTGCGAGAATTTGATGAAGAAATCATAGCACTATCTTCAACCTTGATAGCATTATTGTGTATGATGTACGATGGAACTGGCGACGGAACGCGATGGGCCAGAATGCGTATGCCTGGGACCAACAAAAGTTACCCTTTCATGCGGGACTTTTCCGCCGTTTTCATCTTTTTCGCATGGAAAGTTTTCGTTAGCTTCATGGACTTGTGGCCAGGGATTGCGTTGCTGCTCTGTACCTTTTCTTTCACGGTGTCATTCTCGTCGTGTGTGGCAACAATCCTCGAGAAAGTAAATGGGTCTGAGGAGGGCACCCTGAAGAAATGCAAAATGTGGCCGATAATTGTGTTCGCTCTGAGGTATTCATTTCTCATTCATTTATGCCCTAAAGCTCAAGCTCTGAAGGGTGTTATATTTCTGCGGCTAGTCAGGCATGCAAGCCTGAAACACTTGAACGCCAACTTCACCTTGGAAGAAACTGAATGTGTGTTTTCCGCCATTTCCCCTCGCATCTACGTCGTTTTGGGAGCGGTAGTGACTGCAATGGAGATTAGAAATGGCGTTGTGAAGGACTTGACGACGGCCTGCCACGAATGGTTTATTGGGGCTTGCTTTCTTGCATTCGTCAATGCCTATACTTACGGACTATATTTTTGTGGTCAAGGGAATGGCCTTTTGATCTACAAAGAAGGCGAGACGCTTCGCAATCAAAGCATCCAAAGAATTCAGACATACAATATGCTGCCAAGTCAACGACCTGTCTTGACTGGTATCACAACGATCTTTCTCGCCGTACTCTATGTTGTCTTCATCGTTACTGTCCCACCTTAATAAGTTTGGAGTGAGAGTTACAAAACCTCGTTACAATTGCAATTAACAAGCCACAAGGCATGATGCTTATGATTTCTAATGTAGGTAAATAAGTAGTATGACTGACGCAATGAGTGCATGCCGGTATCGTATGATAAATGATAATGGTGCCGCCGTTTCTCAAGATACCAGTACATAAACGTATACATACATCTTCCAACTCAAATTTGAATTCTTCTCTTTTATTTCAACACTTTGAACTTCGAAAGATCGTCCATACACAGTCATCTACGGTGCAAAGTTCGGTGAGGATAAGCGATGATGGCTGTGTGCGCGTCAATTCATCGGAAGAGGCGTTCTATTGCCCTTATCGTCAGCTTTCTGCTGGCTTTGATATCAAACGTGTCTTCGTTTTCGTCGCCCACAACTCAGACGAGGAAAATTCGACATATTCAATTATATTCATCAGTAGCTGATGATGAATCAGTTCATAACAATGAGGGGAACCAGTCAACAACATCTTCCACTAAAAGAAGGAAGAAGAAACCACGCTTACCTGAAAAGAATTTATATGATATTCTCGGGGCCAACCAAAGCATGTCAAGACAAGATATCAAACGACAATACATCACGTTAGCAAAGGAATACCATCCAGACTCGGCTGGACCTGAATATGTAGATAGGTTTGACGAAATTGCTCGCGCATGGGATGTGTTATCAGATAACACCGCGAGGCGGGCATATGATAGGGAATTGGCAGCCGAGAAGTTCAAAGAAGATATTGTCCAACGAGCAAGTGCAGTTGCAAATGAGTATGGCCCTACGGCTCGGGCATTTTACGAGGACTTTGCTCTACCATTTCTAAGGAGGACGGCTACGACAACCATGGCAGGTTGGTCTGTTATTTCCGATGAAGGTGAAAGGCCAAGAGATAATGCAAATGCAGCCTCAAATAATGTTGCATCATCTCCACCACCAGCCGATTTGGGGCAGACATTTCAACGGGTGATGGAAGCGTCAAGAAATGCGACCAGGCAGATTGATGCTGCCGAATTGGAAGAAGAGAGTGAAGAACTCCGCCTAAGGGCAGATGAAGCGAGGGCAGAATCTCTAGAGGTTCTTGAACGACTTTCTGCAATCAAGTCAGAACGGCTGCATCTCACATTTCATACATCTAGTGCAGAATTCACAAGTGCTGAAGCACTGCAATTCTTGGATGGATTCAATGAACTTGATAAGCAAACGCTCATTGACAGAATGACTTTCAGGAATCCCATCACAAATGATATTGATGCTTTCAGTGCTGCAGAACTTGACTTAGGGCAGAAGGAAAATGAAAAACTCGAATTGGATCTAGAGGTGCAAGCGAGGGAAGAGGCACTTGAAGAAGCAGAGCACCAGGCACAATTCGCACTGATGGAAGAAGAAAGGATTCTTCAAATGTTAGAGGCAGCGCGACAAAACGTTCTGGAAACGCAACAAATGGTTGCTGATGCGCAACTTTCTGTTAGTAGTCTCAATCCTTCCGTGAGAATTGCAGAACAAAATCTAGCCAGAGCCAGAAACTCTGTGAAACGTAAGAGAGATGTGGTGAGGAAGGCATTGAGACGAAAGGAAGAGAAAGATGGCACGGCATCAAATGGAAACAGTCGAAGCAGGGAAAGTCCCTTTTCTGCCTTCCGTAGATCTAGCATGAGCGAGTTAGGATTTGAGCAAAGAAACCTTGTGAAAATCGAAGAACTCAGAAATGAAGAGAGTCGTGTTGAAGGAGACTTTTTGAGGCTCGTAGAACTAACGAGCAAATTGGTCTCACGATCAGAGACACTGAGAATTCGTTCCCAAGAGTTAATAGGCAGGAACAATGTAGTGTCAGATAGAGATATTTACAAAGAAGAAGAAGAAGAAATGTTTGCCTATGAAAACGATGCATATGAATATGGGCAAGGAATGCAACCATAGACTAACAAATTCACCAACAAATGCTATGAATGATAGAAGCTTCAATCACCGTTAAATCATTATTTCAACATCAGAATATTATCAAGCAAATCGTTTGGCCTTTTAGGATTGAACCATATTGCCCTCGTCCTGTCATTCAAGCTGATCCGGATATTTTTCGGGTCATCGTCGATCAGCAGTGTTGTAGCCTTTGTCACTTCTGTCACTCCCAACGCTTGTTCTGTAAGCAGCTCCTCCACCGCACTTGCCATATGTTCCTGTTTTCCCCTCTTGAACCCATTTCCATGATATTTCCACGTTTCGTCATTTCCTCTTATGACAATAAGCTCGGCAATATTTGGAAACACGTACTCCATAACATCGCGGATGTGCTTTGTTTGCCCCGAGAACGTACAAACCGCAATACGGATATTGCGGTTTGTTGCCGCGGGCACTAGATGAAGAAATACTGGGCGCATATGTTCGGTTAGTTCCAACGCTGTGCCTTTCCATCGACCACCGGTGTGAACATCAATCATGGTTTGATCGAAGTCTATGGCTAGAAAGTTGATTCCACAATCGACCAATTTATCAACAGCTGCCGAACACTTTTTCTCCATCGTTTTTGACCGTTGGTCTTCTGCCCACTCATTCTGACCTGTCGCTGCTAGAGACATCTTTAATTTCTCAGAATCGTTATTCTCTTCAGTCAAACGGTTGATGAATGATATATGAACAACCAGAACCGCTGCTGTTAAAGCTGCTAGGGTGACTATCAACAACTTCTTCGTCCTACTCAAATTCAATCTCATCCAATTTCATGTTTCATGTCATTTTGGAGTTTTTGTTTTTTACCCTGAGAGTGTGACGGCCGGCCTTTTCTGACGGCCTCCGCACTGTCACATTCTGGCTCGAAGCTCTGAGACAAAAACTCTCTCTCTGGAGTGGCAGGATGAAATAAGCTCATCAACACCATGGACAAAATGTTCATACATGTTATAAAAAGTTAAGGTTACGTCAACCAAACTATACACCATATTTTGATCGGTACTCTGAAACAAATTTCAAAACATCTTCATCATACTCTGAACTCAACTTCAGGTATTCCTTAAGCTGGGGTAGTGCAACAATCGAGACGACTGGTATTTCCAAATCTCGTGCGACTGCCTGTACGGCTGAAAGCGGATCTTCCAACGATCTCTTCTCTGCGCGATCTAATGCGATTGCTACTCCTACGGGGGTTGCCTCAATCTTCTGCAGCAAGGTGTGCGATTCCCGAATGGCTGTACCAGCTGTAATAACATCATCGACAACCAACACACGCTTTTTCGCCATTGATGATCCTACAAGGATACCTCCCTCACCGTGGTCTTTTGCTTCTTTTCGGTTGTATGCAAATCCTGTCTCTACCCCGAAATCACTGTAGAGAGCGGAACATACGAGAGCTCCTAATGATATTCCTTTGTAAGCAGGGCCAAATACAACATCAAATGTCACGTTACCATCCTCATCGACTCTGTAAAGATAGAAGTAGAGGAGAAGAAAGGATGAGAAGACTGATAACAAGCACACAAGATGTCACAGATAACTTTCCTGGTACATATTCTACTCACAATTCTTTTGATGACATGATTGCTGCCGCATACGCCTTTCCAAGCTTGTGCAGCGCACTGCCGCTTGAGAACAAACCAGCATTGAAAAAGTAAGGTGAAGTTCTTCCACTCTTCAGCACAAACGAACCGAACTTCAATACTCCTTCCTTCAAACTGAATTCCAAAAACTCTTTTTGGTAAGGAGCAATAGAATCGCCTGGTTGTTTTCTCTTTTCACCTCTTTGCTCCAACACGGCTTTTCTTGCGGCATTAATACCCTCTTTCAACTTCATTGCCTCTGCTCCAGGGTCACTAGCGCGGCTGATGCCTCGTGATACTGGGATCAACATTCCAGTTCCCTCATCGTTAAGTCCAGCTCGACATGCCGCATCTAAATCTCCACCTTGTGCACCAACACCAGGGGCCAATATCCATAGTTTTGAACCAGCAGCCTTTCGTGCTTTAGAGAGTGCCAATGGATCTGTTGCCCCAACGACAAGTCCTAGTCGAGGTGTAGTTGACGACGTCGGTGACTCTGACGCTGCAGAGCTTGACCATTCGTTGGCCAGGCCGGCAATCTTTTCAAAGACAGTTTGTTGTTGCAAGCTCAGAGCTAAGATATCATTTGACCCAGGGTTGGATGTTTTGCATAAAATGAAGGCACCCTTATCGGCATACTTTCCTGTTGGTTGATATAGATTGGAGCACACATGTTAGAGTTGATTGTAAACAGGATAACCGCAAGAAGCGTGTGATAGGGAAGAAAACAATCGTCTCATCGATCTTGGTGATATATTATGTCGTCATAAGCGGCCAGCTTAATCAAGAGTAGCAAATATATTGTCTTAATCACTGACGGTGTGTTTTCCCAAATGAAGTATCAATTATGCGCAAGCAAAACATATAATTTGCCATGTCACTCACCAGTGATAAATGGACTAACCGAATCCCAACCCATCAAAGGACTGAGAGTCACACCACCAGCATTCAAACCGTCCTTCTCATCATAACAAGCCTCGGCATACGCAGCTGCAGTGCTTCCAATATCCCCCCGTTTCACATCTAACAGCACCGGAATATCATCTGGAATAGCATCAATCACTCTTCTCAGCGTAAGATTCCCCAACTTGGTGCCCAACGCCTCAAAGAATGCCGCATTAGGTTTGTAACACACAGTATGCTCTGCTGTAGCATCAATAATGCGTTTGCAGAATTGAAAGGCAGCTTCACATCTAGATTCTTCGGAGGCTGCCCATTGATCTGCGGGTAATTCTTTTTGATGGGGGTCAAGACCCACGCAGAGGAGGGAGTTTATGGATTCGGAGCGAGTTTGGATTTGATCAAAGAAAGACATGGTGCATTCGCCCTCTTGTGCACTGCAGTGATGGATAAGAAGTAGATAAATGGCTGCCAAGAAGCGCCTCAACGGAAAATTAATGGCAATGCCAAAGCGGATGGAGCCCATCAAAAGATTTTGATGGCATCGGATGAGATGATCGATGAGTAAAGTTGTGGGAGAAAGATCACCGACGCATGACAGACACCACGTGTGTCTCTGTGACTGTCGTACTGTCGTATTGTCGCTCTATCTGTCAGAATCGAAAAGAAAAGAGTGGCAAGGGAGTTGAGGTTTTCATTTTCATGCCAGTGTAGCGAAGGTAAGTATCGAAGTGGTGACAACAAAAAAGAAAACAAGCTACCGCTATCAGATACCAACCACCATGTCGGATAACTTCTTGCCTGGAATCAACAGGCGCTATCTTGGCTCCTTCGTAGGATTGTTCCACGCAGTGAGTTCAGTAGCCGCTCTCGTCATCGGGAATTACTTGTTCCTGCAATGTTTTCTACTGGGCAATGATATCCTTGCATCCTCTGAAGTAGATAATAGCTCTCTTCTTCCAACGATATTCCATGTGACTACTGGTGCATCTGGTAAGTGTGTATAATAAATTTCAGATACACTGAGCCCTGCTATTTGGTTTGCGTAGTATTGAACTTTAATTCTCAACTACTTTTCTTCATAAATGTGAAAATCCACAGGGATTTTGCTCTTCTTCTTTTGGAAATCGATCCAATCTTATCAACATTCTACAACAAGTTTGAAAGATAAGGGTCTGACAGCAAAACAGATGCAAAATACTAACAGAGCCCGTGGCTGTGTTGCCCTGATACTATGTGCAGTCTATCCACTCATGTATCGTTACCTACCTAATGAAACTCTTCAAGACGTCGTGATCAGTAAAGCTGTGGCAGTAGTGGTAGTAGCAGTGTGCGTCTGGATGTATAATGTTTTCAAATACTATGGGAAAGGTCTTTTTGTTCTGTATTCAGGGACAAGATTTGGATTCTCCTTGCAAGTCTTGTTCACTGGATCACTGTACTCGGTGAGACAATCTTATCCATATATTGTCAACTTTCTGGAGAAGGAGGCGCTGTTGATTTCATGTTGTGTGGAGTTTGGATTCCTACTCTACTATCTTGAATCACGAAGACTCGTGTCGGTGCAAACTGTGAAAGACGGTTGCAAACGGTACCATCCTATTTTGTTCTATGTGTTCAGTGGTACTATGCTGAAGGAGAAATTCTTCCGTCGACTTCCAATGTCAGTCTCTTGGGCAACTTTTCTAGAATGTATCCTTGTATGCTTGTTTCTGAAAGCGATGATCAAGGGCATTATTACAACTGTTGTTGATAAATTGCGCTCAAAGAAGGAGAATGGTGATAGGAGGGAAGTATTTGCAAAGAAACAGCGTTCAAAGAGTGTGTTTGATGTAACATCAAGTACTGGTCGTCGTTCTTCCATCTTTGAGTCTGTTGATTTTGGAGAGTTGAGTTCAAGTTTGAATAATTCCAGTTCTAGGGGCTTTCGAATGGGCAGCGTCAAGGAAGAGTAAAGTTCACATATTCGATTTCTTAATACTTCTACTATGTTAACCGATCAAGATATCATATTGCGTAGTATTATCTTCATGGACCAGTCACTCACTATTTTGACACAATCATCTGTTTCAACACACTAACATACTAAACATTCTTCTCAACGCTTTTACCGTTTACGTCAGAGGTGTCCAACTAGTAGTCTCCCATATATTCTCATCCACCTCAGTCACACTCGCCCCCTTCTGCTTATTCCAACTTTTCTTCCCAAAATACGTCTCCATCGTATACTCATACCCCCAAGAATACTTGGCATGTTGCAACAATTGATCCTGTGACAACAATGCCAACCGTCCCTCTTGAATCGTTGCTCCCACGGGATGTAAGATAGAATGTGGCAATTGATCAATCCCTATAGTGATTTCGTACAGGGCACAGTAGAATGCATATGGGTTGGGTTTGTCGATAAGTTCCACGGTGTGAGAGTGGAGTGTTGTACCGAGGTAGCGTACTGTTCCGGGGAATCTCCCATCGTTAAAATTGTTGTTATTGGTGTCACTCCTCTCGTCATTAGTCACAGTAGGCAGTGATGTAGTATTGTACAACGTCTTACCCAACTTGGAGTCATCAATTACTTCTTGTTGTTGTATCCTATTGACCCAATCTGGACTCAACAATTCTTCATTCAACTCTCTCTTGAGTGTATCCAACGGCGTTACATCCCCATCGATACCACCGCTACCTTTGCCTTTCCCTATTAGTCCATTTTTCTTTCCACTACTGGCATTCCCTCCAAGCAAACATACCGTACCTCGAAATGCCTTGATGGGGTAATCATGACTTTTGAATTGAACCAAATATTGCACTTGATTTTTGGGATTGGATTTGATCCTATGTTCGGATTGTAAGCCAACGACACGTATGATGGCCACAGCTGCCCGTCCATTGGATTTACGACGAAGTGCCGAGGTTAGTTCAGACGCTGAGGCAGATGGTCCTCCGAGTCCATATCGTTTTTGGTTCGCTTTGTTGTTGGAGGATGCGACGTAGATGGGCGTGTAAAAGATTGTGGCGAGGATGAAGGAGATTAGAAAGGCGCATTTTCGATTGGTTAGGAAGGCGACGTAGGCGCGTTGGAGGAGTGGGGTGAATCGTTTTGGAGTACTGGAGGATTCTTCTTCTGAGCCCATCATGTATCTGTTTTGATGATTGCTACTTGAACAAATTACTTCTTTTTACTCCTGTGCATAACTTGTGCTCATCAGAGCGTTCTGGTGAGAAAATGATAAGAAATTCCCTCTGAAGATTGATATAGAAAAGGATGGCCTACAAGACTGCAGCGCCAGATGAGCTCTCCTCTCCACGGCAGGCTATGAGTGTTCAGTAGAATAAGTAGGTAGTGACAAGGTCAGCAGCAACGTCAACGTGCAAGCTATCAGGGAGTTGTAACGGAAAACTTAGTATAATGTAAATACAAAGGCTTTCAAAATCCAAGTCACGAGCTTCAACAAAGTGGCAGAGTTCAGCGTGTTTTGAGTTTTGTTCACGAGCATTATGGTAACATCAAAAATGCAAGGTTTTATTTACGCATGACTTATCTATCTCTCCTCTCGTCGTGCATGCCCTCCTATGTCGCCTCAAATCTCTCTCAAATCTCCAGATCTCCAACAACAAGAAGAGAGTGAAGGCAAAGGATTCAAAGGAGTATCTTGTTATTGTTAGTCTTCTTTGCAACCATGGACAATACATCACCCCCTTTGTCACCTTCTGATAATGAGACCCGTGCAGCAGCAATCGCTATCGGCGAGGCAGCTATTGCTGCAATCACCAATGGCATCAATGCCTCAGCATCAGCAGCTGAAGCTAGTAGCAACGTAGGTTTAGAAAATAGTAATGACAATACACCACCATTATCAGGAAACAACGCAACTAATGGTGGAAACTCTGCATCAAATCCGCCTCCTCGAAACCTCTCCCATATGCTTCATGTACATTTAAATACACCAGATGGTGTTCGAGGGGTAAATATTGCATTGCCTCCAGGTGCTAATACGCCGAGAGTTGTGGTTCAACAACAACCTCAGGCAGCAGGAGGAGGAGGAGGAGCAATGAATAATAATAATCCGCCTCAAACAATTCGCATTCGACAATCATCGTCGTCATCCTCATCCTATCAACCATTACAAGCTCAACCACTTCCCAACCAAACTAATTACGATGATATCCTCTTGAATCAAAATAATTCACAAGAGCCAATAGATCTTAAAAAGTTTGAATGTAGTATATGCTTTGAATACATGGAACAACCCGTACGGTGTGGTGGGGCATCATGTTCTTCACGATTTTGTGCTGCTTGTTTAAATCGTGTGTTGCGTGACGAAATTAGCAATCGGAACAATCGAACTAGTGAAAATTCGTCATCAACAGCAACAGCAACGAATAATAATGATCAATCGGCAAAGTGTCCACATTGTCGGACCAACTTTACAAAAACTGACATACAAGTGGATCACGTGCTCGAAAAAGAAATTTACGATAGTACCAACACAATCACATGTCCCTTCAAAGGGTGCAACACCGAGGTACAACTGTGCAAAATGAAACAACACGAGGAGTCATGTCCCTACATCCGGATGAAATGCCGGTATGCCGAATGGGGGTGTAAATGGACTGGACGTAAAATGGACCTACAATCTCACTACGATGCCGAATGTGATTTTACCAAGTTAGGTTCAGGACTACCCACATTTATTGAACGGTATCGAAAGACAGTGGAGCATGATCATCGATATTGGATTGATCAAAATCGTGCTCAATTGCAGGGCTTTAATCAAATGCAAAGTATGCAATCTCGTCAGGTTATGATGATGAAGAGTCGGAATGCGTCGGATATTTTGGACGTTTTGGCATTGACGTATCATGCGTGTTGCTTCACAGGACGGTTTGTGTTGTCGAGAGATTTGTGGAGTATGATTTTGATGAAGCAGGGGTGTCGTGCTACTATGGGGAATATGTTGTTGTCATTTCCTACGATGATTTTGGTAGTTCGGGTGAGTTACACAAGGGGGATTGTAGATATAGCTTGTCACATTGTTGCGTATTGCTAACCAAAACCACTTTGCCCTGCGTTCATAGGTTTCTATTGAGGGTTTTATGCTTCTGCAACATCGAGAAGCATATGATTTTGGTTCCGACATCTTTTGGCATTTTGTCGACACGGTCTTAATGGCATTGATGATGCTAGTCCTTGGCATTGTTTTCATATCCTGTTTCTATATTGACATGAAGAGCCCATATGAGTGGTCATTGTACTCTATACGGAACGCGTACGTTTCACAACCATTGATTCGGGACGTTGCTGCAGTTTGTATCACAATGATCTACTTTGTTGCATTTGAACACTTTGAGTTCATCAGGGGTATGGTAATGTGGCATGCCATGGCATTTTCTACGTTATTGTATACGTCTTTCGTTATGCGTATTACAGACAAGGTTACTGGATCGGCAAGCCCACAGCCGCGTACATGGTCAGTGATTGTGTTTGGCCTAAGGTATGGATTGATCACGAGCTATTGCGACTTTCAGGTGGAAAGCTCAATCTTGATTTTCTTTGGTGTGGTTGTTTCAATGCGACTCCTCAAGATCACTATGAAACTGCCAGACTATGTCTCCTGTGAATCATCCGAATGTTTCCTCACGTTGGGCAACCCTGTAATCCTTGTCGGTGGCGCATCCGTCTGGCTTCGCTACTTGGCCCAGAGTGATTCATGGCGTGACGAATTATTTGATTGGTTTTTTGGAATGCTTCTGTTGTTATACACAAACTTTCTTGTGTACATGTATTCCATGACAGGTGAGAAGCTGGCAGAAAACGCATACTCGAACGCTACACGCGCTAACACAGCGCCGGGATCAAGTCTATATCCGAATCCAATGGGGTGCATTGTGTTTGGCATATCCAACTTTTTGTTGCTTGGTGTTGCGTTTCTGCTGAATGTATCTTACGATTGAGTTGATAGACAGTTAACGTAATAGATGAAGCCCCTCCTCTCGGTTAAGTAGCCTGTCTGCGGAGAAGAGTTGGCAGCTGGCAAGGATGAAGGTCGGCATAGCAGCCGAATCAATGCGCCATTTCTTTCATCATTTTGCTTGGCTTCACAGCACAACAGTTGTAATAATTTAGATTTTGTTCAACTCAGACAGACGGTTTAGGTCTTCCAAGTAAAAATGAGAGAGCAAAAAGGCGAAGCCGTCATCCCACACATCCAGCCGCGTTGGACAAAACAATAGCAACATCCACTCTAGGGTTACATCATGTCGGCTGATAATGGTTCTTCGAACCATTCCAATGCCGACGATGTCAGTGGAGTTGCCAACGCATCCACTGCTGCATCAGCGATATTAGATTCCACCAACTCATCCCCACAACCTCGAGCCAAGATAAACATTTCCCTTGGAGGCAAAAAGAAGAAGAAAAGCACAACCAATAACAGATCAACAAATAACAGCAATTTGATATCCTCCAAAGATGGAAAATCATCTCTACTAGCTGAGGAATACTCGACAATTGCGGAAGAGGCTGAAATAATATCCCAGAAACGTAAAGAGGAAGGGACGATATTAGTTATCCCATGCGCGCAGGGTGCCAATGAAGAAGAGAAGCGGAAACAGCCTCTTCTCGCGGGTCGGTTGGCGTTGTTGCAAAAGGGTACTGCCGATGATACAGCTGCTGCAGCAGATAATGCGGATGACAATGATGGAAACGCAAAGAATATCAAAGAATATGCTACAAATACAAATGGAGATGAGCAAAGAAAGTATAGCCATAAACCAGAAGATGATTTAGAGAACGAGGTGGTCAAACAACTTATCCAAGCAGCAAATCAAACACAACAGGACAAAGAACATGATGGTGATAACACAACGTCCAATGGTAGAGGACTAATTATTGCAGCACCTTCCAAAAACAATCTCATTACTCAACAAACCACTGTACTAAATGAAGATGAACAGTTTCATCAAGAGCTCGCACATCATGCAACAGATGTTGATCCTACATCGTCAGTATATGCCAATGTTGCAATTGGAGATTTTGGCAGCGCCTTGTTGCGCGGAATGGGCTGGAAGGGTGGTGACAACAACGATAAAGGTAACAAGAAGGAAGAAACGATCAAAGCTCGTCCACATAGATTAGGTCTTGGTGCTGCTCCATTACCTCTTCCGTCGACGACGTCCGGCTCATCCAAAGGTGGGATACATCGTCGAGCGAGAAGGCCGGATGAGGTGAAACGAGATGAAGAACGGCAGAAGCAACAGGAAGAGGCTGAGCGAAGAGCTGCAGAGAAGAAACGGTTGGATGTTCAGTGTACATTACAACCCGGGAGTGTTGTTTATGTACGTGATGACTATGACAATACAAGCAAACGAGCAAGAGTGGTGAAGACTGCGGGTGTTCCAGGTCTCAATCGAATACTTATCCAGATGGAGGATTCAACGGAAGACACCTCAGTTGCGAAGAATAATGTTAAATTATGCTCGTGGGATGAATTGGAACGGATGCCGTTTCAAGCGACGCGTTCAAGCAAATCAACTGACAGTGAACGTGCAATCAAATCAATTGACACAGAGCCACACCAAAATGGATCGTCTAGTCGGCGAAAAAGGAGTCGGAGCTATGACAGTGAAGACGAGCGAAGATCTCGAAAAGAGACATCTAGGCATAGCAAACGTTCTGATAGAGAGAAATACAGTGGCAAACATCGCAGCAGAGAATCGTCAGATGATGATGATGATGATTCTACAGATAGAAAACGACGTTCCAGGAAACACAAACGAAAGAAACGTCATAATCGTGACCGAAGTCATAGCCGCAGCAGAAGTCGTAGTCGTAGCCCTGACCACAAACGGCGACACAAGCATGAATCACAACGCAAGAGTTCATCACACAAATCTCAATCATCAGATAACCAAAATCAGCAGCATCTCAACTGGCTCATTCCCAATATTCGCGTGAGGTTGATTTCAAAGAAAATTCCAGCCTACTATTTGCAAAAAGGTGTAGTTCAAGATGTTACACGTACTTCTCAATCATCACCCAAAGCAGTACTCCTAATGGACAATGGACAAGTCATTGACAAGGTACCAGAGCGATACCTCGAGACAGCTCTTCCAAGGACTGGAGGCAAGGTTATTGTGCTGGAAGGGAAACACCACTGGAAGAAGGGTCGTTTATTGGAACGGAGCCGCGATGGATATGGTGTGATTCAGTTTACAGAGGATTTGGAAGTGGTGAATATTTCCCTGGATAGTATTGCAGAGTGGTGTTTAAATGACGATGAATGAGCTATTAACATGATAATATCTAGTTGCATTGTATTGCAGATTGTTTTTATTCCTGTTCCTGTTTATTTATGCGTTGAAGGCATTCGCAATCGCTCAGACCCATGCCCATACAATACTTATGCAAAGCACCGTCAGATAAGATGCAATACAGTCAGCGTTTTTATCACGGCGTAATAACATTGTCCTTCCAGTTATTTAGTGTGATATTACAAATTATAATCCCATGGTGAAATGGTGACCATGTCATTGGCATGGAATGGCAGTGCAGGCGCAGCGTGACCGGCCTTTTTTAGCGATAGCTTGGATCTTGGAGCTACGCTTGGATGGGTGTCGGAAAAAAGATCCCGTCCCAGCGACGCGAGTGAAACCTCATTTGTCTTCGCTGAATCCCATTTCAGTCCATCCACATCCATCATGAATACAATAAGTCGCCGAGCCGAACCGGGCGAACCGAAACCATTACATAAGCAGATCACCTAGAAATCTCAAAAACCATGTTCCTTCCCCAAACCGATGCCACTGCCGCCGAGATGCAAGAGGCCGAAAAGGCGCGGCGTGAAGGCTACTCAAGAGTGGAACAATGGGCCACTGAAGCCATCCCTAGCGAAATCCGACAAGGAGTGACCGTCACGGTGCAGGAAGTTCAGTGCGGTGATCCTGAATGTGCCCCTATTGATACTGCCGTTGCAATTATGTTTCCAAGGTGAGATTATTATTATTGTTCTTCTAACTAATTTGACTACGTATCGGAAAACTTTGCTCATATCTTGTGCCGGTGACAAAATTTCACATAATGTGAAATCCTACCATATTGAAATAATTTATCTACAAACTCACAGCGGAGGAAGAGGCATGCTGGGAATCCCACTGGAATCCAAGGATGTAACAAAAGAAGCACTATTAGAAGTATTCCCAACGGAAGATGTTCTTAATGCTTGGGCACGCGGAGAGGAGGCGGAATGGCCACCAATGGACGATTATGATGATGATCAAGAATTTGAAAGACCAAGACTGCGTTTTGAAGTGGGGCAACGCGTTTCTTGTCGGGTGGGTCCGGATCCAGTTACAGGTTGGGCGCCGGGGAAAGTTATTATGCTTTGGTATCGGGAACCGAATTGGCCAGCGAATAGTTGGGCACCTTACAAAATTGAATTGGATGATGGCCGAAATATCTTTGCTCCGGGGGATGTTGATCAAATAATTCGTGCAGTTGACAATTGATTGGTTGAAATAGATGGAGACAAGAGATGCAGGGAAGGATATTATATTGATGGATTTCCTTATCATTTCGAGACTGCAATTGAATACTTAACAAACTGGGATTTCTTGGGTGAAAGAATACTTTTGCCACAAAAGGCAGCACAATTCTTGTCTTTTGTGGATGCATACTTATTTAGGAGGACAATACTGGTCGTAACTATTTAATGGGTTGCGTATTATAATGAGGCTAGATGACCATTTGAATCATGAAATGGTACAGAATTGTGTCGATACGTCTCTATTATGACTTGACCGAACAGCAGATGGATAATATAATCTCCCATTTATTTGGTGAAGCGCGAAGCAGGGTATCTGCAGTTTCTATCTTTCTGGCAGGTGCTTGACCAGCTAAGTAGAGGTCAGCCAAGGTAACTATTAGGTACCATATCTATTTCACTCGATCGCTTCTCCTTTCCTTCTCTGCGTCCGGCGTCCGGCCGTCGATGCTTGACACTCTCCTCCTCTCCCGCGCAATCGAAAACTACTTACACGCTCACTTCCATCATCATCTCTACATGCTGGAAACTTGAAGCCGTACTTAGCCCTCTACTGGCACCTCTATGACCAGGGTCTTATTGCTAGCGCACTAAGCTTATCATAAACTCCTCATAATAACGATGATTCGTGCAGGATTGGCTAGGCTGGCATCAAATGCTAGACGAGTAAATGGCCGATCTGTCTCATTTATGTCCGCAGCGGCGGTGACATCAAGAGAGACAGACTGCACCGTCGGCGTTGCCGCCGGGCTAACTCTCCTAGGGATTGGATTTGCGTGTGCAGATGAGCGCTCAGTTATCTGCGACCAACCTAACGGCACGGCGCAAGATGAAAGGGGCAGCTCTTTTAGGACGACCAGTGCAAGCGAGATTAAAGCGAATGGTTGCGATGTGAGCAAGTCCGAAAGAGCTTTTGCGTTCGCAATGGCAAATGGTCTCTTTAATGCATATGAAGATGGTGCGGATAACTATGAGTATGATTTGGATGCCGATGAAGAAGATGTGGCAGCTGTTAACAGAGGTGGTGATGGCCCAGCTACGAACGCAGTCGTTGAAAAGTTTGTTTCATTTTCTCCTGTAAATGCAGTTAATGTTCAACCTCGCATGAGCATCCGCCACACCAACCGCAAGGCAAACGAACAAAAAAGTGTTCTTGCAACGTCTAGATGGAAGGATACATTTCCGGATGACGCTAATGATACTAGAACTGATGAAGAGAAGAAAGATGTCATCATACAAAGAATCAACACGGTCCGACGCAATGGTCTGGGTCAAAATCAAGTTTATACTAAGCAGATGTACTTTTATCAGGCTGCTCAGGTAAAAGACTTCATGCGTGAAAGGTTCCGACTCTTTGCATTGCCGTCAAGTGAAAACCTCGGTAAAGAAATGGCGTTGCTACTTGATACAAATTTGAATGCCATTAATGTGGGTGCATTTAATGATGGCGAGACAAGCGTGAAAGTTGAAGATCGGGTGCGAGGGAAGGATGTGTTTTTGGTATGCAGTACTACATCTACAGATGCGGTGATGCAGTTGCTGCTCACTGTTAGTGCGCTTCAGAGAAGTTCTGCCAAACGAATTTGTGTAGTGATCCCCTACTATGGTTATAGCAGGCAAGATCGTCGTACCATGGACAAAAGAGAACCTATTGCTGCCGCGGATATGGCAAAGATGTTGGAAGAGATGGGTGTTGATTCCGTCATTTGTGTCGATCTACACAACCCGTTGGTCAAGGGCTTCTTCAGCCCTATTGTGCCTGTTGATCATTTGATGCCTGGTCCTGTAGCTGCTGCTTACTTTTACGAAGAGCTGTTCACTGGAGATGAGGAAGATCCAAATGAAGTAACTGGAATGGATAAGTCAGATCAACAACAGAAGGAAGATCCAAAAGTGAGTCACGAAGTTTTTATCATCTTTACTCTGATATCTTGCAAACCAACTAACAATATCCTTTCATGCGAACACAGATCACGATAGTTGCTGCACATGAAAATCAAGTCTTTAGAGCCAATGGTTTCCGAAGCGCGCTTAAAAAGCTCTCTGGGTCGTCTGACATAAGAGTTGCTCTCGTCAGTACTTCTACTGACGTAAACGTGCACAATAAGACGAAAACTTCGACTGTTGTTGGAGACGTAGAGGGGCGAAAATGCATTATCGTTGATGACATCATAAACACTGGAAGCACTCTGAAGGGTGCAATTGACGCTGTTCATAAATCTGGAGCGTCTGAAGTATACGCTTGGGCAACACATGGTGTCTTTCACAATCCCGAAAATAATGCCCCTGAGATGTTTCAAGAAATTGAGGGTCTGAAGTACATGCTCATTAGTAACTCAGTTACAAACAACCGAGATTTGCCACCTAAGATTCGCACATTGAGTATTGCCCCTCTTCTATCTGAGGCAGTAGTCAGATCATTGCACAGTGAATCGATAATGACCATGCTTGATGTCAACAAGCCGAAATCAAGGACTTTGTCTAAATGACTTTGACCTATTTAAGTAATACCGCTTAAGCTGTAAATGAAGCTCTTAAAATATGTATTGTACTTCGCAGCATCATAGGCGTGCAATGTACTTTGTGAGGGCACAACAGCACAGGATATTTAATCTAATTCTGCGTCCCTTTTTCTACCGTTGTCTTTTCTGCCTTGGTGGATTCCCTGCCGCCTCGCTCCATCGAGCAGCTAACAATCTCATGACTTCTGCGACAACGAAGATGTATCCATTCTTTATCGGTGCGACTTGCTGGATGCTAGTCTCACTGTCAAACTTCAAGTCACCTTCGTTGCATGATTTATGACTCATGACGGCCTCAAAATCTGGACGTAACTGCATACGACGTGCCCATTTCAGGAGACAAGCAGCAATCTTCTGACCACGCTGCATTTTAGAACCACCTCTGTATACTCTCCTATCACCTACTTCATCATAACTCATACGCAGTACTTCCGTCAGATAGTAATGCACCCATGAACATTGTGCACCGGTGGTAGAACTTAAAGGCGGGACACCTGCTTCGTCTTTTTCGGTGTCAATATTCTTTCCTTTGTCACCTGCGCCACTCCACGACTTGAATGGATTTACTTTCTTCTGTTTGGAGGAGTAGTAATGGCTCAGAACAGCATCGACTTTGTGAGAAATAACGGCGTCGATATCATTGAAACTCATCTCGTCGCTTGAAGTATCTTGTTTTGATTCAGACTCCAGAGAGTGTATGATTTCATAAAGTCTACGCTGCATGTCATCAGTACCAGTGAATGAAAGCCGAAGGAGTAATTCAAGAATGGCTCGTGATGACGGAGCAATCGAGGCAGGCAGTAAACTATCACTTTTCATTGCTGGATGTCTCTGCTCCCTTTCAACAGCGAACCAAATAATACCTGCAAGAACATCATTGGGGATTGTATCGGCGTCCATCTGAAGGATTTTCTTTTCCGTGTCTGTAAAGTAAAGTGGAATTGCGGATTTGAATTTCCAACTGATTGTTCCGTTTCCTTGTCGAGGCTGCTCAAACAGTGATTCGGACAGTAGAAGGGCGGGCTGGTCGTTCTCTATGATAGTCACTTCATGATCTTTCACATTTTCTGTGATGCTGCTGTATGGAACACGTATATCTTTGTCATCGTCAGGTTTCTTCTTTTGAGTTGTTTCCTCTGCCATTGTAGTACTGGAAGCAGCAGAATGCGTGTTGGCATCTAATTCACTGATATCTATGTGTGATGGGTGGGCACGTTTTGTAATGGGACACGATAAATACTTAGATTCAAGGCCCTGTCGGATAATTGCACCTTGGCTCGTCATTGCAGGACGCAACTCATCATCTAGAACACGAAAGTGCCTATGCGTAGTTTTTAATTGCATAGGATAGTTCACGTCCTTGCCTTCGGCCTTTTTTGATATCACATGGAACCATCGCATGACAGATTCAGATGTAGGGTTTTGACCATCATAAGTGCCAATGATGAGACCTACAAATGGACTCGCAGCAGCACTAGTACTGGCATCATCGTCGTCTCCTCCATCATCATCTTTTTCGTTGTCACCCTGAAATAGTTGCTGATAGCTGGCTTGGTTCTCAATATCAGTAACACTTGGGTTGGGCTGGAATGTAGGATGAGAATGATACCATCCAACAACAGAAAGACCGTGGTTACTGATAGCTTCCCTTGCATAAATCTGACTCACTGGGTCCATTTCAACGTCAGTATCCCCATCATCGGCTCTATCAGTTGCTTTGCACGGGAATGCTGCTTGTATGTATATGCATTTTTCGGAAGGCGAATAGTGACCACCCAAGAAGCCGATGATTTCACTATCTGACAAGTGAGCATGAAGATCGGCTAGGAACAAAGCGTCGGGACTCACTCTAATGGAAAACGGTTGCACATTCTCTGCCAATGAGTTTTTCCTGAATCGGAGTTCTGGCCCAATTGTGTACTCGTCCGGATAAATCAATGTATGAGGACTGAGCGTTCCATCAGCGAGTTTCGATAGGACAGTAGATGTGCGCATACTCCCGCCGGATCTCTCGCTGCGACGACTTTTCATCCCCTCAGTGTCGTTCTCCATACCGGCTCCCATAATGTAGGAATGATCAGCTCCACACGTACAACCACGAAGAATCGGTTGAGCCCTTTTGGCAGGCTTCTTTTGGACATCATGATGCTGATCAACAAAATATCCTTCGTCCCACACATAGCGACGTCCGATTAGCGTTCCACTAGCATTGATATCTATACTAGTTTCATCGGATAAATCACTTTGTGACCTGCTGCCAGCGAATGATTTGTTCAGCCAAAGTTGGCCCATTGGTGCGTGTGGGTAGAAAATCTGAGTAGAATCCTGTGATATAACTTTGCACAGAAAAGTATCTTCTGCTGCTGTGGTCTCGGATAAAAACTCTTCTCGAGGTTTCTTGGCATTCGGCTGTCGTTTTGACACTGCCTTGTGCTTATCAGAACCGTTTTCAGTCGCCATCGAACCTGCATTATACAAACAGTACAATTGCTTCCCGTCACACTTGGTTCTTCTCCTTCTGCATTCGTCACATGCCCTATTTGATCTTTGTTGCTTAACAGTCTTCTCATCGGCTTCGGATTTGATTAGGCTTGTCTTCTTCTCAGGTTCAGCATCATATTCACGTAGAAGCCGTGCCCATACTGCATTGAAAAAAGATGCGCGACAACCTTGTTTGTTTAACTTTTGTTCATTCTTGAATTTTTCGAGACTTTTCTTCAACTCTTCTGGAACACTCCCACATGACAAGAAATGATTGTAAAGTTGGGAAAAATTTTTGCTCAGAAGATCCGAAGAGCTGTAGAAAAACTTCCGAGACTTAGGGCCTGCACAGTGAATGCACTCTAGCCCAGGATGTCCATGATCAAATTTCATTTGACTGCCGCTTTTGTTCTTTGCAAGAAGGTCAAGCTCGCAACGCCTAAATTGACTCATCAAGGTAAAAACAAAATCATTGACCAGTTTCCTGTCTTCCACTAGAACCAAGGATGATTCCGTCGGGCCTATTGTAGTCTTTCGAGCAGACTCAACTTGCTTTATGACACCTGCGCCCTTCTCGTTGGCACAACTATCCCCATGAAGACGTGACCATATATTGTTGAAAAATGATGCACTATCTGATTTTTTGTTTGGTCTTCTTCCTTCCTGCAATTTCGAAAGCGCTTCCTTTAACGTGCTTGATGCACCCCTGCATTCCGAGAGGTGGCTTGAAAGGTGACTGAAATTACTTCTAATGCTTTTCGCATCCCCATAAAAGACTTTCTTATGTCCCGTGCAGTGAATACATTCCAACCCAGGGAAGCCAACATCGTGATGAGATCGTTGATTTGCGTCCAAAGTGCAACGTTTGTACTGCCGCATTACAAAAACCAAAAAGGCATCGACCAAATGCTCATCTTTTTCAAGTACCAATGGGTTTTCTTTGGAGCCGTTTAAAGCCTTTTGTGCAGTTAGTGACCCTGAAGGTTTCGCATGTTTCTTTCTGTTTTTATTACCACCACAGATACCATTATTTTTGTCATCATTCTCGAAAACACTCTTCTTTTTGCTATCATTACAAATCTCATCCAATTTATTGTCTCGAAGAAAGCGATCAAATATACCATCGAAAAAAGATTGGCGACCCTGACTCGGCACATTTTTGTGTTCATACTTCATTTTTTCGATACTTTCCTTCAGTGCATCTGGAACATCGCTGCACGTCAAGAGATGATCACAGAATTTATTCAGGTTTCCGCTCATGTTCTTAGCATTGCTCGAGGAGAATTTCCGAGAGTTGGATCCAGCGCAATGTATACATTCTAGACTCAGACCTTGCTGATGTCTCTTCAGCATCTTCTCCAGAGCGCAATGTTTATACTGCCTCAGTACGGTGACAATGTAGGGATTGACGAGGTGCTCGTCTTGAGGAACCACTATTGACACATTCAACATATTGTCGGTAGCAGGCTCTTCACTACTTGGTCTCTTTTTCGTCTTCGAAGAAGGTTTGTCAGGCCGCCCTTTGGCGAACAGTAACTCATGCTCTGGCTCTTCTGTGCTACACAATCGCGGATCAGTCGGATGAATGCGATCAATCTTCTTCTGCTTCTCTTGTTTGGTATCACTCTGCCGTTGCTTCTTTGTTGACTTTGAACCCCCCTTCAGCTCTGCATTTTGCAACTCTGGTGGTTCCTTTCGCTTAAAAACTGGAGCAGCTTCATTGTGAACAGTACGTTTAATTTTGGATTGCTTCTGCCGTTTGGTGGTATTACTTCGTCGCTGCTTTATTTTCTGTTCCGAATCAGCAACTTTCCCATCTTTCATCTGACCCCTCTGGCTAGTGTCTTCTTTGCAATCAAGCAGTGTTATCATTTCTTCTCTCGGTCTATCTGTACGATTGTTTGCCGGCTGTGTCTTTTGATGCAGCCAATGACTGTCAGGTCCAGGGATAGGTTTTTCGACATGATCAAAATTAATCATCCTACTTGGTGGTGGTTGGTTGTGTTTCAAGTTTGCAGTACTCTGATTCTGTGCTGTTGCAGGCGGAACCGTTCTTTGAATAATGCGCCTATACGCGTTATTGTTTGCGGGGATCTGATTCGGTGGTGGTGGATTACGTTTCAAGTTTGCATTAATCTGATTCTGTGCTCTTGCAGGCTGAATCAACCTTTGAGGCACAAACGACGTATTTGCAGTGATCTGATTCGGTGGCGCTTGATTTTGTTTCATGTTTAAATTACTCTGATTCTGTGCAGTTGCTGTTGTTGGCTGAACATAAGACGTGTTATTACTATTTGCAACAACGAAAGCAGATGCCAGTTGATGTATTGTCGAGTTCACATCAACTAGCGACGGATTTTGATGTTGCTGTGGAAACGGTTGATAATACATCTGCTGCGGCTGTTGTTGCATGGGCAGCTGATGATGTAGAGCGTAATGTTGCTGTGCAGTCGGATGCTGTGGCTGTGGATAGAAGACCTGGGGAGCAGGAGCTTGAGCTAGATGACCCGAATCATAATTTTGAACGAAGCCATTATTTTGCACAGTTTGATATTGACCTGTGAATTGTTGGCAAGGAGGAGGATATTGAATTCTTTGAGACGTGATGTCCCCACCCAGCATAATATCATCTGTGTTATCTTCTTCCGATCGCTTCTGCATTTTGAAGAAATCAACTGGCATGAAACGGGTGTGCAAGGTCAAGCGCGATTGTAGGCGGCTGCTAAAGGGCTATCTAATAATCATCGGCACGTATGATAATATTATAGCAGGGTATCGTCAATGGAGTATTAGGTAGTTAATAATGAATTTTGAATTTTTGAGGGGCGATAAGTAGTAGTCACGAGTGAAGAGTTAGTCGCGATGCAGGTATTTAGACTCAGACTATTGACTTGCCGATCAAGAAGCTGTTGTTGGGCACTACGGTTGCAATAGTTTAACTTTGAGTGATCGTGTGATGTGTTTTATGAATTTAAGAGAACTAATGTAGCGTGTATTTCAATTCCTTCTCCGGTCAAGATGAATACGAGCAACATTATTTCATCTCTATACTTCAGTATTCCTCGCTTTCCTCATTCGATCGAAGTAGCTATTTGCCTCATTGGGATTGTGCCACTTGTACCTTCTCCATTTGTCGGTTACACCTGGTAGATCATCCATCCCGTACAACTCATCTTCAAGTTTGTAGAACCACAGCGGGTCTTTGTACCCATGAAAAGCAATTGGAAAGTCTCCACAGCATTTATGAATCTCCCGTCCTGTTCTTGGATCTGTTTCTGGTTTGTTCTTCCAATACCACCACTCACCTTGTTCAGTCCGATTCCACAAGAGCGTGTCTTCTATAGGAGAAATGGCTATCAACTCGTCTCCCGAGTCATCTAAGGCATGTGCTGCATAAATACCAAGGTGCTGCTTCAGGCAAAGTGCTGTTAAAGTTTCCTCGGATGCAGTGTATGAGTCACTGCATTTTCTGACGGACTTATTGTGTTCCTCGTGCTTAAACTCTCGAAAAATTGCCGCTGCCCCCTTCACAGTAGCTCTACTGAAGAACACGGCTGACCCAGCAACAATAGGCGGTAGATTCCGATCTTCACTGTGTCTCAGTGTATGCCCAAAATAATGATGCTCATCGGGTGACATGTTGTTGTCTTGCACATACTTCTTTGCATTTTCTGGAAACAGATAAGAATCGGCGTCAATCTTCGCAAACCACTCGCTTGAGTCACTCTCTCCATTATCGTCAATCCAAAGCCAACTCCGCCAAACTTTCTCCCAAATATTCCGACAAGTTGTATCTTTTTTCGACTCGCAGATGTGCCAAGGCCGATAAATGTGGTATACAACAACGACATCATGGGGTAATGTCATTTTCGTTCCACTTTTGCGTCGCAAGTCGATAAAATTGCCTTGATCGTCTTCTACGATAGGGTCGACAAAGAACTTCAAAGTATCGCAGCGCTTTCCCCACGTGTTGCGAATTGCTTCATAAGTTGGCATATTTTGGGGCGCCAAGATGAAGGGCACCATACAGTACAATCGATCCTTCCCTTGTGCCGGTAACTCCTTAGCAATACTGATATCCGATCCCAGTGCTTCTTCTTTTGCTGCAATTTTCATGGCAGCACGGACTCTTTCAAAATATTTATACGTGCGATCAAAGTTTTCCCAGTTGTAAGCGGCGATTTTGTTATCATTTCGTTTTGCCAACGAATCATCCTTCTGGCCTTTCATGACACTGCCGTAAAACTCATTCTCCAAATAAAGAAGAAACTCGCTGTCTTTATAGCCATGTAAGGCCAATGGAAGATCACCCAAACAATCTCCAGCATCGTGACAGGGTATCCGTTTCTTTCCTTCCCAAAACCACCATTCTCCATGATCTGTGCGGTTGTACACAATCATATCATCGACCGGAAAAAGTGAGATCTCGTCTCTGCCAAGAGAATCAATGGCAGGCTCGGCGATAATATTGGAATGCTCCTTCAGGCAGACTGCTGTAACGACCTCTTCTGTACCGGTATTCGCATCTCTACAAGTTCCATCTTCCTCTTCGTTTCCATTCTCCGTTGACATTTTTTGGAAAGAGTCCGCTGCTGCAACCAGTGTTGCCCTACTAAAGAATACAGCTGCACCGGCAACAATGGGTACACCACGATCTTTCACTCTATGATGCAACACATGGCCGAAGTAATGGTGATCATCATAAGACCAACCCCTTGACTTCACGTATCGACTTAAATTCTCTGGGAATAGAAATGTATCAGCGTCAACTTTGACAAACCACTCGCTACTATTTGCCCCAATGATAACATCACTGCCAGCAGGTGTACTTCCCCCTTTACCAGTCACAACGTAGACCCATGCACGCCATATCTTTTCCCATATATTCCTACATGTTTTGTCTTCGTCGTTAATTCCCTCGCAAGAATGCCACGGTCGTTGCATGTCATGTAAAACAACAACATCCTTCGGTAGTGTGAAATTTGCATCATTGGCCGCTGCAAGTGCATCAGATGCAAGAGTAATGTTGTAGTATCCTACTTGACTATCACCAATGATTGGATCAATGAAAAATCGAAGGATGTGACATCGTTTCCCCCATGTAGCGTGAATTGCGTGATAGCTGGGAAGAAATTTTGGTGTCCATATAAATGGTACCATGCAGTATAGTCTGTTCTTTTCTATTGCCGTGTTTTGTTGCACAAGTTTTGGTGCTTTTGATGTGGTGGTCGTGGTTTTTGTTGTGGTTGTTGTTGTCGTTGTGGCGGTGGTGGTGGTTGTTTCTACTTCAAAATTATTTTGCAATTCTTCTTTGCTTTCCTGCTTTTCATCTGATGATTCACCCTCATAATCCACCTGTCCTACAGCTTTGCTACGATCAATATTTACTCCACGATCGGACGTTTCCTCTACCAATCCGAATGTGTTGGCTGTGTCGATAATTAATGTACTTTCAGATTCAGATTCATCATATTCAGGCAACCAGCCGTTCATAGATGACACATCTTGTGTCACCAGTTTTATATATTTATTATGAAAGATTAGGACGAACCAGGCTCCTGAAAGGAACGATATGAAGAGCACATACAAGAGCAGGCGGTGCACGGTGATGCCCCTCCTGCTGGAGCGGCGTGCCATTTTGATAGCATTTAGATTTTGCACTGGCTTATGGATTTCTGCGTTTGCTTTTTATCCCCTATCAAACATACCGTATCGCTAAAAGAGATCGCTAAAGAGTATCTTCTGGAAGTGTTTGTTCAACGTCAGTGCCCTCTCGTCACCCGCCAAAGCAAAGGCGCCATCATCATCATGGGCCGCAGGATCTTCCCCGTCTCTTCAACTCTCCAACTCACCGCATCTCGCTCATTCCAAAAGGCTTCTTAAACACCTACGTCCTTCATCAAAAACTAACCATGAAGTTCTCCGCTGCAATCGTCGCTGCCGCATGTGCGGCATCCTCTGTATCGGCTTTCGGTGTTCATTCCAACCTCGCCATCCGTCGTCAAGTTGCCACCGCCAGCCCACTTCAAATGAGTTTGGATGATTTGGAATCAAAACTCCTCTCCGATGAACCACCAAAAGCAGCACCAAAGGTTAAGAAGGAAAAGAAGACAAAGAAGAAGGCACCTGAGCCTGAACCAGTTCCGGAACCCACACCTGCTCCTGTTCCTGCGCCAGCAAAGAAGGGAAAGAAGGTCAAGACTGATAAGTATGATCTTTCTGGAATTGATGCTGCTAAGCCAGCTCCGGCACCAAAGCCTGCACCAGCACCAAAGCAAAAGATTGAGCGCCCTAAGCCTGTTCCTAAGGAGAAGCCAGCTCCCAAGGTTAAGCCAGAGAAGGCCGTCTCTACCGCTACAAAAGATCCTAACGCTGGACCTGTCGGTGTTGCACTTGGAGCTGCTCCGCTTATTGCCCTTCCCGTTATTGCTTTGAGTGCTGCTCGTTCTTCTCTTTCAAAGACTGCTGCCAGACGTGAGGAGATTCAAGCTGAAATTGCCGCAAAGAAGGCTGCTGAGGCCAAGAAGGCCGCGGCCAAAGAAGCAACCGCTGATAGTGGTGGAATTATTGGCGCTCTTGTAAGTAAATGCAATGTAATTCTGTTGGTCGACACAAACACTGCTCCAGTGAAGGGGGAAACAATCTTTTCTATCAATGTGGCATGTGTACAATTTCATTTTGTGCAGATCGGAGAAAAGTTTGTAATATCATCAAATGCACTGCTCATTTTTACTCACTCAATTCTTTGCATTTTCATACCTCTCTTTGTCTATATCAAAGGGATTCCTTGGAGCTGCTGCCGGTAGTCTCGGTATTGCCGTCACCTCTTCTATTTCTGGATCCGGACTTCCTGCTCCCAACCTTCCAGTACCCAAGATTGAGATGAAGGCTTCTGCTCCTGTTGCCAAGACTCAATCTGCTCCCGTATCCAAGATTGCCTTCACCAAGGCACCCAAGGGTAAGATTATTGTTGCTATATATCTGTGTACAATGGATTGTTTGTGAAAAGAAAAGTTTTATTGACTTTTAATGCATATCTCGCTGTAGGATACGACCTCGATGCTGACAAGGCTGAGACCAAGCTTGAGGCACTCAGGAAGAAGAAGGCAGCTGCCGAGGAAAAGAAACGTGCTGATCTCGAAGCCAAGCAAAAGGCCGGTGAGGAACAACAAGCTGCTCGTTTGGCAGCTATTGCTAAGCGTAAGGAAGAGGCTGCCGCTAAGGCCGCCGCCGCCGCTGTTAAGGAATCTCCCGAGGAGAAGGCAGCCAAGGCCGCAGCACAAAAGGAAGCTGCTGAAGCCAAGAAGGCTGAAATTGCTGCTGCCGCCGCTGCACGTAAGGAAGAGGCTGCTGCTAAAAAGGAGGAAGCCGCAGCTGCCGCCGCCGCTAAGAAGGAAGAAGCTGCCAAGGTTGCTGCTGCTAAGAAGGAAGAAGCTGCCAAGGCTGCTGCTGCTAAGAAGGAGGCCCAAGCTGCTGGTAAGTTGTTTGCTCGAAAATCTGTCTGAAAGGAAGAAGAAGCACACTCTACAATTACAATATAAGACTTGCTTGGGAGCTGCCATGATGGGGAAACAATTCACTTGGGCGTTTGTTGGAAAATCAATAACAATTCAGTTGCAGAATCATTGTCTGGAGGTTTGGAAAAAAAACAGGAGGTGATATTGACGTCAAACTTTGTGAGAGGAATAACATTTTTGCCTCAATTGTGGAGTGTGTTGCTTTTCTTCTTCCTCGAAGGCGTTGATGGATGAGTCTATTTTTATCGCATTATTTACTCACGAGTTTCATAACTTATTTCACAACTCAATTAGCTCTTGCCGAGAAGAAGGCTGCTGCTGAAGCCGCCAAGTCTGCCCCTAAGGAAGACAAGGCCGCTGCTGCTGCTGCCAAGAAGGAGGAGGCCGCTGCTGCCGCCGCCGCTAAGAAGGAAGAAGCTGCCAAGGCTGCTGCTGCTAAGAAGGAAGAGGCCGCCGCTGCTGCCGCCGCCAAGAAGGCTGCTGCTGACGAAGCTGCTGCGAAGAAGGCCGCCGAAGCTGAGGCTAAGAAGGCTGCTGCCGCTGAAGGTAAGTACCTAATACATGCATCTTGATTCAATCGTAACTTACGAGCACTCCAATTACTCATCTCTCATCTTAAAAATATATCTGATAACACAGCCGCTGCCGCCAAGAAGGCTGCTGCTGAGGCCAAGAAGGCTGAGCAGGCCGCACCTGCCCCAGCTCCTGTTGTTGAAGAGAAGAAGGCTGAGCCCGCTCCAGCACCTGCACCTGTTCCCGCTCCTGTTGTTGAAGAGAAGAAGGCTGAGCCCGCTCCAGTACCTGCACCTGTTCCCGCTCCTGTTGTTGAAGAGAAAAAGGCTGAGCCCGCCCCAGCACCCGCACCCAAGCCTGCCCCAGTTGCTGCCGCACCATCAGGTGGCGCTCTTGGAAGTGTGAAGGGAGAAGCACAAGGTGGAAAGAAATTGGAGGCAGAAACTGTTAGCGCTGAGACATTGAGTTTCCTTAAGAACTACCAATAAATCTGAGACTGACATGGAAACAAAAACAATTTACATGAAATGGAACAACTTAATTCGTTTGAGGAGCATATTCTCATCGTGTTCCTGTCAAAAATGGGGGCATAGTACGATTGGATCATTACCTAGCTACTTCAAAATGATTTCGATCGATTTTTCTGGCCAACGCAACACGCTTAGTATTTACTTGTGGCTGCTAAATTAATATTTGGATAAAAATTATGAGTGCGTATGGTACATTCTACTTGTGGTCCTTCATCACTAATTATCAAACAGGACCTTATATTGCTGCATCAAATCAATCACCAGACGATGAATGATATAGCCAGTCAATCCCCAAATGATATGAGGGCCACCCGTGAAGAAAGGTGCATAATGCTGCTTGTGCACCCAATGATCCCGATCAAGGAACAATTCTAATGGCACTGTAAAGCACTCTGCACACTCATCTGGGTTGGGATGGAGTTGAAACTTGTCAAGATTGCCTAAGTAGCATACAACTGGTGTCACAGCAACACCAACCAGGTGATGAACCTCTCCCCAATTACATCGTAAGACACCCAAAACCGTTGCACTCTCAGAACCAACGCCAATTTCTTCATCCATCTCTCGAAGACACGTCTGTATAATTGTTTTATCATCCCCTTCGCTCACCATACCTCCAGGTAAACACACCTCATCAGCATGAGCTCGTAATCGACGACTTCTCTTTTCAAATAAAATGCAAGGTATTCCATCAACGTTGCATAGCGGTAGTACCACACCTGCCCTCTTTGAATAAGCTGTTGATACAGTCCGAGGCATACGATTCAAGCCCTTCCTCAACAATTCTATATTCTGATTGTTGAATCCTCCTCGGAAATCTAAAACCTTTTCTTTGCTCCTTCTACGTGATAGAATGAACTGCCTCTCGTATGGGTTGAGAATCTTCGTCAGCTCTGCAATACGATTTTGAGAAAGCAGTGTTGCACAATGTTGCAATGTATCCTCTCTATCCCTGACTGCAGATGCTAGCGATGATACGGTGAAATTTTCCATTAGCAGTCGCATATCCTCATGAGGATCCTCTCGTAGTACTCCTAATTGGCTTTGTTTCATCCGACCTCCCTCTCGTTCCTGCTGAATAAGCACATGTGTAATGTATTAGATAAGTGCTACACAACATGACATGTCAATATCAATCCATATAATGAAAAAATGTTGTACGAACCTGCTCACATATTCTCGACAACGACTCATTCACCAAACGTCGATCATCTCCATCATCTACCGCCATTTCCCAATGCTTAATTTCCACAGCGGATGATGTGCCATCCGCAGTCAGGTAGGCAATTGAATCATTCTTATTGTTTAATATGTTGGTCCATTCATCGTCTGTCCCTTGTATGGCACGCCATACTCTTCTACCGCGTTTTGTGTCTGCAGCTGAGTTGGATGAGGACAACGGTCCCTCGTGATCATTGTTGTTGTCATGTATTGTTGCAAATTTTCGAGAAATGAATTGTCTGCGGAGTGAACGAGGTAATTGTGTTGTAGCTGCCGCAGATGAGCGAACAACAATGCGCCGATAGCATGGTACAATAGCAGTTCCGACTTTGTTCATCATAGTTAATTGGCAGTTTGCGTTGGTGACAACAAAGACAAAGTCTGCTTCTGTTGGTGTTGGTACCTCAACGGTGGCTGATGGTAAAAATGGTGGGACAATATGATGTTGTATGTACATAGGGTTAGGGTACCTACCTAGAGTATCTTCCACCTTATGTACCTACCTACTTATCTACTGAGTCATTCGTGATTCGTGTAAGTGTACCTACAAGCAGGACGGATGGAGTCTCTCGAAAACCAACAGGTACGAAAACTTTTCTCGTTTTGATTCACCGAACGCACGGGCGGGCACAATCGCGCCGCCAAAGCCAATAAATAAACCAATGCGCAACAAGACAGCCAGCACCACACCCCACACCCTTAACGCCGCATACACCTCTCACAGTTACGCAACCATCATTGTCCTTGCTCCATCTCTCTCAAGAAGGACTAACATCAGTCAATTATTACGACTTTTCTCCTCCTCATCATCACGATTTGATTTGTAGAGGTGAATGGTCAAAAATAGTAGGCAACAAAAAACAAAACATTATATTATTATAACATGTGCTCAGATATAGGGACAACATCGCGCGTATGTGCACTGTATTCATTTACAGGAATTATTTTCACAGTAAGTTACATGATCGAAACATTGAGTGAGGCGGTGGCGTCTTACAGAGATGTCGGCTGCTCTATCGATAGTTCATGGCGGCGCATTGAATCTTGGCGTTGGGCGCAGAATCGTCGGAGATGATTGTCATTTCTTTGCTTACACTGTATTCTTGACCATTTCATCTAACTATCTCCAACCTCCTCGTTGCAGCTATTTGTGGGAGTATTGTTACAGACGCAACCATTTTTTATCACTGGAATAGACGACATTAGTACAGCAAAGTCAAATGCGTTCGGCGCCATGGGTATGTTCATTGCTACGTTCGGAATATCATTATTTGGAATTATGAGAACCTCGGGCGATAAGGTAGAACAGTGTGAGGTTGAAAGCTATCAACTTGGTAACGTTAGCTCGAGGAGTGGGGGAGAATATGTTCGGTATGACTAGCCGTAAATGAAAAAAGAGGCTGTATACATATCCAGAAAGAGGCTAATTCTCTTTTTGCACATCATCTTAAAACGCGCACGCTCTTATGGTGTGATGGCCGATGTATGTGTTTCATAAATAATAGGGATTTTTGAAAACAAATGGTGCGACCGTTCCAAACTGGGCAGAATCAAGGACCTTTTCAGAGAATGGAACAACTCTATCCTTGGATTTTCAATGCTTGTGTAACAACTTTCTTACCCCGTGGGCCAGTCTAGGAAAGATATAGCGAGGTTTTCAGACAAATTTCAAGAGATGTTTCCAGGGGACAGCATATGCTACAACCTGAACATGGGCAGTACAGGGGGACGCTTCCATCTCTCCTTTTCATCTTCCACGGTTTACGTCTGTAAAGTGCTGCTCACATATCATTCAAGAAGCTCAGTTTAAGATGCTAACTGTGCATTAATCAAGCTGGGGAAGTAACTCAAGCCCAACGCTTACCTCCCTCTCTCTCTCTCTCTCTCTCATAGAAATGCAGGTCACAACAACTTTTCCTCGAGGAAGAACATTCTCTCTCTTCCCCTATTCTCTTCGACGAGCGCGTCAAACGCGCGGGCTCCTCCACGCGTTTTATCGTGTATTTACCTATCTCCGACCCACCAAAAAACCGTCAAAAAAGTGTCAAATAAAAAAAGCAACGAACGCGTCGATTTCCTTTCGCCAGCTGCCGCTGCAGCTGCTCCTACGGATACGCCATCGCCATCATCCAAAGTATCGTACCTGTCAACAAGCAGAGGTAGCCCCAGCCTTCTTACACCACTGTCACGTCGAAGAGCTAGGTAGGTATCTTTACTTTGCAGCGCAACCTCATCATAGTCGAATTGCGTTCCTTTTGCATTCGCCGAATGCAGTAGAAGTAGGTGATGACATTATTCCATGCATCTTGCTACTAGAGTGACAAACAGCACTTAACACAATGAATCTAACTAAAAGAATACCCTCCCTGAGAGTAACTTGGAAAGTGTTCTTCGCCGTGGCGGCGTTTGTTGAAATCCTCTACGTGACAATGTTGATGCAACAAAATTCTACAACCGTCAAAGAATCCAAGCACGATGAAGTTTGCCCATCACTATTGATCGAGGAGGAGGAAGAGTTCTCGGTCAACTATACCTTTATAGATTGGGCTTTCGATTCTATAGTCAAATCAACAATAGTCAGATCAGGAAGAACGGCAAACTTGACGTTATTTTTCTGGATAGGTCCCTGCTTCGTAGGGCTATGCTTAGTAGAGGCTGTGATTAGAGCGTTTGAGGCACGAAAAATGGCACTCCACAACCGTGCTCTCGATGATCTTGAAAATACATTACTTAATGCTGCGAAACAAAGCACGGCAAAATTATCCATGATGGGAAGATGGGGTGGCATGAAAGGAGTGTTTGGTGCAGAGGAACGAAAAGTTACCAAGATTGCAAAAGTACTGCGTTCTTGGGTCCCAGCTGTCGCAACCATTGCATTTTGGATTTTCATTCTGCCTACGGATACTGCCGACTTTCAGTACAGGTGTGGGAGCTCATACTTTCACGATTCTGCAATGGTGACAAGTTGGATTCAAAAGACAACCCTGCAAGTCATGGAAATGGTGAATGCGTTTCATGACTTTCTTGGGTCCGTCTTTTGGACTAAAATATTACCCTACAGAATACACAAGGAGCCACAAAAGTTTATTCAACGAGTCCAAGTCATCCTACGGTGGATTAGATTCCTACGCTTTGCATTCCCACTCTTTCGAATGGGTATCAAGCTGCAAGACCAAGTACGCTCAGTGTTCAAGACGCGTCGTCAGCGATGGACGAGTGACATGGCAAGGCAGCTCAGGCTTGACAGGCCATCAATGATTTTCGCGGATATACAAAAGTTGCAAAGTCTTGCCAAGGTGCAGACTGCACTTGCTAGAATCCCATCAACCTTTACTCTGGGTCAAAACTCGCCGGTGAGGACGTTTACAAACTCAGTGGTGGAACAGTACCATGAAAAGCGCCTGTTTGGGAAGAAGATATCAAAGCAACTTGCTAAGCTACAAAAGGACTATCTGAATTTCGGAGCAACAACAGAATTGTATGACCGTATAACAAAAGTGACACAAGATATCACCGACAAGTTAAAGTCAGAGAAGGGTCGCCGGAGCCACCGATATTTGTCATCTCCTAGGAATCTGCTTCATTCTACCGAATATCTCATATCTCCGAGGACAAGATTTAGTATTGCATGGCGTGTCACGGTGACCAATTGTCTCATGTTGGAGATCTTTCGCCTGTGTGCATCATGGCATCTATCTGAGAGTTTTTCCATTCCCCTATCTCAGATAGTTGGGAGGTTGCTTGTGGAATGCAAGGCACCAGAGCAAACAACCAACCATCTTGCCTTTATTATGGAACAAATCAATCAGTTTCGGAGACTCATCTACGATACAATCCCGATACTTGGTACTCCTCCTGTGGATATTGCAATGTGCATACCCTCAGGACCTCAAGCGCTGTTCATCCTGTACGTTGGAAGAATGCTGGAAATATTCGTCGATGGAGTGGTTTTTCTGGACATTTTCGTTTGGTTCTTCACTGGTGATATTGATTTGGACACTCATGCCATTATACCGAAGCCATTCTTCACCAGATGTATCATTCCAGGCACACTTGTACAAGTCTTAGATCATCCGACATTGCCAGACTTAATTCCCGGGCTGTTACGAAGTACAATCAAGCTTTCCTCATCAATTGGTTACTCAAGATGTATTCGATGGCTTCTAGCACTCATGCCAGCAATGAAAATAGTCATGGTAGATCCAATGATTGGATTCTTTTTCAAACATATTAAGGAGGATGAGGAAGATTTCTTTATACACTACGCTGAAAGTATGGGAATGATATCTCCCGAAAGGAGGAGTGGGCACTTTTCAGACGCATCCTTCGTACGTCTTGGGAGTACAGGTAAACAACGACACTTACATCGTCTCCGCAGTGACTCCTACAGTACTAGTCAGGTTGGACTGTCCCTACTTGATGATACTGGTATCCAGAGCATGACATCTACCGAAAGTTCTGGATCGTTCACGGCAGTCATTCCCATGCAGTCACCTTCAAGGAAGAATTCGGGGCTTACTGTTCTAACGACACAACCACCATCGCCTGTATCTGAACCTCCTACACCTGCGTTACAGTACTCTCCATCGAGGCAGAATCGATCTGTTCATTTCGGTCTACACGATGAGTCCCAATCTCAAACAACGCACACTCCTGCTGCTGCTTCAATTCCAACCTTAATGGACCACAGGAAGAATGGAGACTATTCCTTGGGCTACAGTGAAAATTCCTTGAAGACCCTTGATATTAGAAACCAGACTGTCACATCAACAAATAATGCGTCTCAGGTGGATAATGATGAGGATGAGAATCTGATGAATAAGAGGCGATTAGACTTTGCCACACCATGACATCATTATATGTAATAATAACTTAGAAAATTACTGAACACAAACTATAATCAGATTCGATTAGCCGTCCTCCTTCATTTGCAACCATTATAACACTCTAGAATACTGGTATGACCACCTGCTATGAACATACGACAATTTTAAGTGAGAATGACTGTCAGATGACTTTGGTTCGTTTGTAAATAGTAAGACTAATTCAATTAACCCTATTATTCTATGATATGAGCACCAGCATGGATGCTTACTCTTTCTTTAATCACTCATAAAGTAAGTGGTGTGATGAGTACGAGGAGAGTACCTTGGCGCAATCCGACCTCTACCTCTACCATTACGGGAGGAGGAGGAGGAGCTGTTAACGGAGGAGGATGATGATGATTCACTAACACTACCCGATGATGATCCAATGGAAGAAGAGATACGGCCAAGAGGTGGTCGTGACCTTTTCGGTTCAGGGAATCGGACACTCTTCGATGCTGCGGATTGGACAGTCATTGCAACCGGATTTTGAAGGTGTTCCTCCGAGGAGTTTCGTCGTCGATGACTCTTCAATATGGACGAGGAAGATGATGATGATGACACACTCCTAATATTTTCGGAAGTCGTCATGTTGTGTGGTGGCATGGCCAATTCTGGATCAACCTCTCGAAATGACTGTGTCTCCCTCCTTTGTGTCCTTGACGAAGAGGAATGTTGTTGTTGTTGTGATGACCGCTTTCTCCTCCTTGGCTGAGAATTCTTGAGCACGGGTGCCAATAATAATGTCAAGGCCGAGTGGACAAATGTAAAGATGACTTGGTAGAAGAATTCAAAATGAGATTCCGATCCCTCCATGGTGGTGATGGCGGAGGAGGTGGGTTGGTTGACCCAGTCAGCGGAGGGGACCGATGACCGGACTTCCCCCTCGTTGTGGTGGCAGGGAACGTGTGGTTCCTCTGGCGCCTGGTGGGCAGATGATGGTATTGATGATGACATGGTTGTTTAACTGATTGTCGTGGCAAATGCTCAGTAGCAGATCAGTCACCCAATGGCCGAGATTACTCAGCGGCTTGGTTATCAATTGAATGTATATATTTGTGTGAGTTCGTGTGGTGCTTCTGGGCTACTGCCGAACAGGTCAGTCATCGAGATTTTGAACGATGAACGTGAATCATTCTACGGGCGTAAGTAAGGGGGCGTCGCCCTTTCGAAACTATTCGTCTAGATAATTATGTTGCTTTCCAATCAGTGATGAAGAGGTTGTAACTCCCACGCCCCCTTATTTTGGGTGCCTGGCGGGGGTCATTGTTTTGTAAAGAGTGAATGCCTCTGTCCTAGGGGGCATAGGATAGAGGGCAATTCCAAATTTAGGAATTTTATATTGATGATGTTAGTTAGATATTCTCATTGAGAGGGGCAATTGCCCTAAATGGCCCCTGAAGCCCCCCCGAAATAGTGGTGGTCGGACATTGTGCTTTTGTGACTCTTTTGTGGAGGCATTGTTATGACCTCCTGGTCTGGGTTCGTGGGCTCAATTTTCTCACGTGGGCGCGAAGAGATGACGATTCTCATCAGAACAATTTTTTTTGACTCGACTCTTGGCTGAGTGGGAAAGAACGAATCCATCACTGGACGAAGACCAACGACATTATTTTCACCATGAAGCACTGTTGAATAAGTAGGCTCATAGCAACAACAACATTACCTTAACGCTTCCCGACGCTCTTCATTATCCTCTCAAAAACAAGAAGAGCCAAACAACGTCATCATTGATTAAAAAAGAAAGAAGAAAAAATCGAAATGCCACGCATCACCCGCAACTCCGCCCGTCTTGCCACTAACGGCTCCTCCACGTCCACGACAGGTGGCACCGAATTACTCGCCCCCTCCACCACCATCACTTCGACACGCTCCACACGTTCTCAAGCCGTTAACGACCGGAACGAAGAAAATACTGAAGAAGAAGCACCAATTGTCATTCGTCGATCTACTCGTCGAGCAGCATTGGATGCCAAAGCTCGTATTGCCGAAGAGAGTAAACGAGAATTTGAACGAAAGAGGAGAAGTACTCGTCGAAATGTCAATACTAATAGAGAAGATGCGGTCTTAAACCAACAACAATCACCATCACAGCCTTCGCCTCTTGAAAACAACAACAACTCATTGGATCTCAAACCAGCCGCTCTTCCCAGTGGGTCGAAAGCACGAGGAGGAGCGCTATTGTTCAAGTCTGACGAAAACGCTCTGGAAGAGGAGGATGTATCTCAATTGGAAGAATTTACATGTGCCATTTGTTTGGATAAACCTGATACACTTGTGGATTTGGCCACTATTTCGGGGTGCTCGCATAAATTTTGTTTTGATTGTATTGACAAGGTGAGTTTATTGTTTCAGTCCTCACTGTCTTTTCTTATTGGCGATGCTTTGTCAAGGCTAAAACATGATTCTATTTATTTCCCCTTGAATGGTTTTATTATTTGCACAGTGGGCAGAGACTGAAAATAAATGCCCCTGTTGTAAGCAACGGTTTAATCGTATTGATCGTGTCAAAAAATTACCACCACCGGCAACTCCACCAACATCTTCTAGGAGGGGAAAGCGAAAGAGAAGTGATAACACGAATAATTCTGGTTCAAATACGAGGAGGAGGACAGATTCTTCTACTGGGGCTGGTGGGAGTTCTTCACCCCCTCGTGCGGCGGGGGGGGCTGCATCTTCTAGAGTGAATTCACGTACAGTTGAAGATAGGAATCAACAACACTTGCCGGCGGGGTTGAGTTTTGCCGTATTGGAGTCAATTTTTAATTCCGCGTTCATGGGAGCAGGAGGATTTGGTCCAGTATCGCAGGGGGGACGTACTACCTTTCGTTTCCCAGTGCCTCCCTCTATGGCTGGTGACGGTGATTTGGATGATATGGCTGGAATGTTGCGAGCGATTTTGCAGGATGCGACAATTGGAGGGCCGGGCAGTCGATTCACTGTTCAGGTTAGGAGAACTGGCCCTGCTTCTCCTGCGGGTTCTGACGGTCGGGAGGTGCATCAGGCGGCGGCGCGGGCAAGTGGTGGTGCATCCAGAGCGAGCAGTGGTGTAGCTGGGGCGAGTGGTGCTACTGCATCAAGGAGCAGCAGCAGTCCACGTCGTAGGGCAGGCTCATCGTCACGGGGATCTTCCAACAATGAAAGTAGGACAAGTCGCCAACGATCCTCTCTTTTCAGTTATTTCAGTAGCTCACCATCTTCGAGGAGGGCTCGTGGTCGTGCCGCCAGTGGTGCTTCAAGTGCGGCTCGTCCAGCGTCTCGAAGTGACTCTGGTGTGATCGACTTGGCCGATTCTGAATCTGATACTTGATTGATCAAAAGGAGCCATATGGCAAATTGTGACTTTTGAATAAAATGCTAATGTTGCTTGTAGTAGATGTTTCACGGGAGAAAACTTGTACAAATGTATAGTTCATTTTGTATAGTCAGTGTTGTACTCAAGTAATGAAAATAGATATTTAGAACTTCTTTACCGTCTCGTCTACTCTTGCTCCTTGTTGTCTGGTCAATATTTACGGATCGAACGCATTTCGACGTTTGACTCCTGCATTATTGCCAGACCCCAACAGAGGTTCTCGAAGCGGTTGTTCTTCACCGATGTGACCATCTTCATCTTGTTCGTCAATGCCACAGCATGGATCTCCACCTCCCCACGTACCATCATGGTCATGCGTATTCATTACAACTCCTTGGTCATGAACAGCACCACCTGCACCTCCTTCTCCGAGCCCTACGCCACCAATCCCTCCACCAACACCAACTGCACCACCCAAAATTCCTCCACCGTCACCTCTTACATCCATATCAACGAACCAAAATCGACCAAGTACCATGCCAAAGATGGCAGAAAACAGGAACTCTACAGCATAAGTCATGACTGCAAGCATCAGAAGATATCCCAACCAGGCTCTCAATGCGTGAAGACTTGCTGCACCAATATCATATATTCGTATCCACTTGGGATTACCCTGCTTGTCTAATCCAGACACCTGCTTCTTACACAGATTCCGTATACAAGAAGGAATAACTTTCCATAACCTCCGAATAGGTCTAGGACAATCCTCATCTATGATAATAGGTACTTCATTGTCTTCTTCTCTACCATTCTCAGAAACCACACTAAGCTCACTAACCTCACGCTGGAACCTGCTACTTCTTCCATATTCCAATTCCCGTCCTTGCATATTTGGTAATTGGCGTTGTTCCCATTGTCGTATGCGTTTGAGTCGTTGTTTTTGTCGATGCGATCGGCCTTTTCTGAGGCATCTCACTCTCCATACGCCACAGGCTTCTACGAACATGCCCATGATTGTCACGCAGAGCATTGCGAGTATAAATTTTGATGGTGTGTGGAGTGTCCACTGTGAGATTTGAAGATTTCATATGAGTTGGCATTGAAGAGTTTAGTAAATAGATAGTGGCAAAGCTACTTCGAAATCATCAAAGTAATATAGACAAAATCTTACCGAAGGATGCAAAAAGTTAAGACAGGGTGGAGGATTTTGTGAATTGTGAAATAGTGCAGATTGGAACCCATCCATATACATCACTGTCCCTTGACTCATCATGGGCATGCTATGGGATGAGTGGCCGTTATGATGCATTGAGTTGTGATCATCGTGATTCATGCTGCTGTTTCGGTTGTGATTGTCATTCGTGCTGTCATCGGTAGCGTTATGTTCGAGTGTAATATTAGCAGGTGTGATGCCAATTATTTGGTTTGCTTCAGATGCATGTTCAGAGGGATTGTTGACAGGCATGTCCATGGCGTTGAAATTTGCAGTCATCGTCATCCCTCCCAAAGTACAGAAGGAAGATCCTTCTGAAGACTTCATCTTGGCTCTGCTTAAAATCCGTGTAGGTTGGTACGTGCGTAGGCTTATCTTGATTCGGGCGAGAGTTAATAAGTTCGGCTTGTTTTCTTTAATTGAGCGAACTGATGTAATGTTGCAAGACTATTCGATCCCAACAACAGGTGCAAGCACGGTGAAGGGATTGAAAGATGGATTATGCTCTACAATACTACTACTTATTCACACAACATACCCTGATTCATTTGCTAGTAAAATGCGATTTTATTTTGCGCTCTTATGTAACTTTATCTTACCTTATCTTAGCTATTGTACACTTACACAAGCTACCGTACACCAAAAAAACATCGCGACCATGGCATCTGACAGCGTAGACGCCGTCGCATATCTCAGTCAATACTAAGCCTCTTAACGGGTTTAGTAGATTAACTCACTTCTATTAATATATATTAAAAGGATTATTTGCTCAGAATATTAATAATAACAATGAGAGTCCTTGCGGATAGGGGGTCAAATGTTGGTATGATGCGTCGAATTTCGACTGTGTGACGGTGCTTTGGGGGACTTTGCGGATGGCTGTGGCAATAATACTCGGTCTGTATATTCGAATAAATATATTCAATCGATCAGCCGAGTATCATCGCTGTAGTCTCCCTCGAAATCCTTCTAATGGACCAGCATGTTACTTAAATTCGGCGTCGTCACCTGCGTGCTGGAAAATGCTCTCTAGCTCTCTCAATATTGCTTCTGACCACGGATCGAATGGCCCAAATCGCTTCCTATGCTGTTTAGGAAGACAAATAACCCAGTCGATCCGTGGTCACAACCACTTAATTCCTAAGGCCGATCCTTACCGTCAACGCAGACGCGGACGCAGAATAACAAAGTGGGCTAATTGTACATAGGAACTCCTCAAAACGGGCTTCCCCCCTTTGTTGATCCC